>OMLM01021105.1:4185-31290 GCA_900302695.1 Helostoma temminkii | reverse complement strand
TGAAAATTATATTAATTATAATTACAAGGTAAATTCAAATACAAACGAAATTGTAATAATAATTATAATTATTAGTCTAATGTAATTTACAGTAGCATAATATTGTACATGTATTAACTACATATGTGAGTTCACTGTATGTAACAGCTTCATTTACTTTCCAAACATGAATATGATCCACAATATGATGGAAATTATACCTATTATATGTTCTGTTCAGATTATGTTCTGCAGCCTGTCCCCCTCTGCCAGATCGTCTATATCGGGATATAGCTGGAAAATACTGTCTTGCCAATGTGGTAATGATGAAAGATTACTGCAAGAGAAACTGTACCCGCTTACTCACTGCCTAAGAGATTTGAGAACGCTATCAACAATAAAAAATTAATGCCATATTGAAAACAAGTTGTGAGATAAGATGGCTGATTGAGGGTGTCAATCAATTGAACCCAAACTGGGAGCTGGTTCCACAGAAGAGGAGCTTGATAGCTAAAGGCTCTGCCTCCCATTCTACATTTGGAAACTCTGGGAACTACAAGTAGACCTGCTCTCTGTGGACAGAAAAAAAACAGGAATCCTAACCTTCAGGCACCAGAGATGCTCTTACAAAATGCTCTGTTTAGCTGCTTAGACAGGATTATTTGTTGTTGTGCATAACACCCAACTGTTCATCCATGACCACCTAATTTCCTGAAATGACCACATGAGGGGTACAGTGAATTATATAGAGCTTTGACGAAAGTTCAAAAAGGAAGATCTTTTACATTCACCACTGTCAGGACTCACTTCTCAAGCTACACTGTCATTTCCTCCTTCCCACGCTGTCAAAACCCATCTAATTCAATTTGTCATCACTATCCATAACCAATAACTTTTTTTCCCGCCTTCCTTAGACCCATTAGCTCATCCAGTCATTCTTTAAATATCACCTCCCTCTGTCATTCTGCCTTTCAGACCTACACTTGTGCAACCCTCCTCCACCCCATCACCACCTTATCAGAAGGGGACCGCAGGCAAACTATAGAGTTCCATCTTTATCTACTGGCTGATTCCACCACCACCAGCATCTAGACCCCGGTGGAGTTATCTTTTACCTATCCTCACTGACTTAGGAGTGGCAAGGCTGCTCCATGATCGGGATCTAACCGCCAAATATTCTTGTGTCCAAATAATAAAATTTGTTATACCACTCAATGAATCTCTCCTTATTAAACTAGCTAATACAGTATACTATAAAGATTCAGACTGTTAGGAGCCTGAGCAACCACAATACTGCTACAGCTTTTGGAGAACAACTGCTGCTTTCAGGATTCCAGTGCATGTGTGAAAGCAGCTTATGATATGATTTATACCTCATCATTCTCCACTGTAAAATATGGTGTTCCTCAAGGATCAGTCCTGGGACCCGTCCTGTTGTCTTTGTACATGCTTCCCCTTGGTCATATTATTCGCAAACATGCTGTTTCTTTTCACAGTTACGCTGACAATACACAGCTGTACCTGCCTATTGGAGTCTCAGACTGTGTAAAAATCAATTGTCTTAATCGATCGAAAAATCGATGATTGTCTTAGCGAAATCAGATGTTAGATGGCTCAAAATTTCTTACAATTTAACACCAGCAAAACAGAAATCATGGTCATTGGTCCCAAAAACTGTCCAAACCCATTCTGCCATTCCTTGGTCCACTGTCTGAACATATCAAACCTGTTGCAAAAAATGGCGTCTGGTTTGACAACAATCTAAGTTTTGACAAACATGTCACTAAGCTTGTACAGGCATGTTTCTATCAGCTCAGAAATATATCCAGAATTCGCTCAGTTCTATCATTTAAAGACACTGAGGTTATCCTACATGCTTTTATCTCCTCACGCCTTGACTACTGCAACAGTCTCTTTACTTGTCTCAGCCAAAAATCTATCAATCGTCTCCAGATTGTGCAGAACTCAGCTGCGAGACTCTTAACTAGAACTAGAAGAAGTGATCATATTACACCATGTTTCAGAATTGATTTTAAGATCTTACTACTGACTTTCAAAGCTCTACATGATCTCTCTCCAAACTATTTATCTGAACTGCTAGTGTCATATCAACCTGTACGTAGCCTGAGATCCTCAGATAGAGGACTTCTGTATGTTCCTGAGACACGACTAAAAACTAGAGGTGACGGAACCTTAGCAGTTAAGAGCTCCAAAGCTTTGGAGTGACTTGCCTGAGAATATTAGATCAGCTGACTCTGAAAACATATTTTTATCGGAGAGCATTTCCTGATTTTATATAAAGTGAATGTAGTTGCTGTTTCATCCTGCTTTTCAACCCTTGTGCTGTTAGTGTCATTGCTGTTGTCCTATATCATTATGCCCTGCTCCTTCTATGTTTACTCACACACCAACTGGTCCAGGCAGATGGTCGCCCACCTTGAGCCAGGTTCTGCTGGGGGTTTCTTCCTCCCTTTAAAAAGAAGGAAGGGAGTTTTCCTCTCCACTGTCGCTTTAATGCTTGCTCAAGGGAGACTTAATTGGTTTCTATATTAATTAAGTGTTATTGTGCTATAGTTCCTCCCTGTCCTACGCTATTTATTTTGTGTTCTTCTTGTGATTATTCTGTTATTATTGTCTTTCTTTCTTGTTAAGCGCTTTGTAACGAATGTTTTGAAAAGTGCTCTATAAATAAAACTTATTATTATTATTATGCCACTACTCACAAAGCGAGCTCCACTCCCTCTACTTCAGGTGTCACCACAGGTAACACAGGCATTACCAATGTACGGCTTATGAGACAAAGGGGCCCCTGGGCACAGACAGATAAGAGACCCCCCACCTCTGTCGCTCCCAGACTGGCAGAAACACAAATGATCACACATTTTTTTGTCACATCAGGTTTTTGTCACTTTTTAATATTTTTGATGATCTTACAGATCTTACAGTTTTATGCTAATTATTTGTATGCGTGTCTCTTTTTGGTCATTTTTCAAGTGTTTGTGGTCATTTTGCGTGCCTTTTTTATGCCCTTTTGTCTTGCATATGGTTGTCATATGCCTCCTATTGGTCATTTTTGTCTTTCTGTGGCCTAAGTACTTAGTTCTGTGACTTAAAAAATATTGAAAATATTGACACCGTCATACAGAGGCCCATGGACCCAACAGGTGAGGTCATATCCAGTTTGGTAATCAGTCCACAATGAAACCTGTTCATACTTTCAATTCACTACTATTTTTCCCTCTGGGACATGTTTAAGCCATAGTATTCATGGCCACATCTTGTTTGTCTCACCAGACCACCCAAGGATTTTGACTAACTCTCTGGCTGATAAACAAAAGGCTCTGGCTATAAAGCATTTCAGAGGCACTCTTGCCCCTCAGCTTTTATCAGCTTAGCCACACCGATTTAATCCAGCCTCCCTGTTTGTGTTGTATGTATGTGTTTGTCTCAGAGCTCTGGTGATCCCCCTTCTTTGTCTCGTCAGGGCAGTGTCACCCAAAGAGGTTTATGATGGGGACAGGGGAGCCACAGCTGAGCAGATTAGTGTGTACAGTATGTGTATGTGTGACTGTGTGTAACAATCCTAAAGATCCTTCAGCTGTTGCAAGGGTGTGTTTTTCTTGAGACCCACCACAGCTGACCCGTGGGAAATGTATATGGTATGTGAGACAAGTGGCACATTGAGGTTGTAAAGCAGCATTCGCCCTTTAATAGCAGAGAACCAATCTTCATTAAGTGTTCCAGGAGCTGAGCACTTTAGAAATGAATTATGTGCCTCAGGTTCTGTGTAAATTATACATAAATTACAAAGAATCGTGGATTCCATGTACTAATGTAGAATTGCTTATTAAAAAGTTGTATATTCTGCAGAGATTATATGATGTGCAAAAATTAAACCAGGTGCATTTGAAATACCAGACAGACACATAATGAATTCAGTATAAATATTTAAAATACTTTATACACCATAAAAATCTCTTGACAGTCAAACAAAACCATCCATTACAAAATCTTACAAAAGACCCCCTGTATCAATCTCAGTATCAACCAGAAAAAAAGGTACAAAGACTTAATTTCAAATATTGACAGTACAGTTCGACTCTGAAATATTGCATGCAACTTTTAATTTGGACAGGAAGAAATTCTACAGTATCTTAACAGCGAGAAGTCTTGTGTGTCTGTGGAAGCCTTTTTATAGAATCAGAGTTTTGTGAAGGATTAAAGATGTGAAGTGTTGGCTCAACAAATATTTTAGGATCCCTTCATACAGAACTGTGTAAGTGACAGAAACACAGGAGTCATACTGTTATTTACAAGCAAAATTTTCACATCGCTCTCAGAGCGCTCTTGGCAAATACTTGTTATTTCAGTTAACACTTAAGACTATTGCACAAACTACAGCATTAAGACAAAAGAAAGTGACTTATTTCATAGACGTTACGTGATCCTATTAGTTGTTCTTCCCATATGTATACCCTCAGCCTTTAGCGAGGTTGATCAGTTTCATAAGGCCTTTTATGCTGTTTTTCCCCATCTTTTTTCCCCAAAACTGACTATGAATACACATATGCAGAACATGTGGAAAAGTCATATGTAAGATTTTGACAGTGAGTTCACTTGTGGGTTGTATAGGTAATGTACTTGTAGAAAAAGTTTTAATTGTGAATTACTCTCAGTATTGAGTGATACTTTATGAAAATTCTACAAAAAGTGAAGAGTTTCACTCTACTCTTGGTACTTGTGTCTATTTCAGTGCGTTGATTCCTATGGCACTAAGGCTCAGACACTGCTGTGACATAATCCACACAGGCATATCACAATTGCCTGCTTTTATACATCAATGTATGAATAATGCAGTGAGGTAAAAGATGGTGAACACTGTTGTTACTATAGGTTTTGGTTTTCAAGAATAGTGCAGTGAGCTTCCTCATCCAGTCAGCATTGAGGATACAGTGCCAGCTGGCTGGAAGTCAGTGGGTATTTTAGTTTTCACAGAGACAAAACATTTATACATGTAAATAGGGTTAGGGTAAGGTTGGGGCCTGTTAGCTGGTGTGAATCAGTCTGTGGCTCATTTAGTAACCAGTTACAGCAATATTACATAAGAGTATCTTAACTCAGTCTATAATACAGTGTTGTGTGTACATGTTGTCGGCAAGACCCATATTACATGATGTCCCATGTCCACTCTGTATGTAGGACACAGCGAGGTTTAGTCATTGCTGAGGGATCAGTTTCAAATCTCTACTTCTCAGTGTCACCACTTCGTATTACATAATGAGGGTGGTGACAAGAGATAAAATATTTTATGCTCTCGCTGAAACCCCTTTTGATCAAGTCTGTCCTTAAAAGTGGCTCAGTTGCAATAAAGGGACAATTCACAGTTTAAAAGGCCACTCTGGAAGACCTCTCCCAACTTATAGAAAATAACGAGAGGGGCCTTAAGTTCAGTCTGTCTTTCGTTCACTTTGTTCTATTTTGTATGCCTCAGCAGAGGGTCTTGAGTGCACCTGAAGCACAGAGGAGAGTCTGCATGGGATAGGGGGGTGGGGACACCACTTCTTCAACTACTTGTTCTGGCCGAAAGGTAAATGGCTGCAGCTGCACTTTCTTCTTTAGGATCTGTCCTATTCCCATAGAGGGGAACTTGCTGCGGTGCGTTGGACTGTCAGGATCACTGCTGCTGCTGTTGGAAGGAGGACTGAATGCTGAAGTAGGGTTGAGGGGACTAAAAGCAGATTTTGGAGGACTGAAAGCAGAGCTGCCTGGTGGGCTTCCTACAGTGCTAGGAGGACTGCCACTGGTGTCAGAAGAGCCGCACCATTCTGACGAGACGCTCTTCTTCGGTTGAGGGTTTACAATGAGAACTGGAGGACTGGGGATTGTGGCCTTTTTCAAGTAAGAAGAGTCAGGTTGGAAAGCAGAGACATGGCGGGGTGGTGACAGAGTACCGTTGGTCAGCTTGTACCAGGGTGAAGCTGGGGTGTCTTCAATTTGCTCAGCTTTAGAGAGGGAGCCAAAAGAATGCATGCCAATCGGCGATGGTGCTGGTGGAGCAGGAATGTTGTGTTCTGGGCTTGTATTGACTTGTGGAAGGGTGGCCAAGCGCCTCCGTTGTTGTGGCGTGTTTGGAAATAGAGGATGAATCTCTAGATATTCCATGGAAGAGGAAGCAACAGTGCCGGGTGGTGCTAGAGGTGAATTACGATGGCCACCAGTAATGGCACGCAATAGACCTGAGGAAGAAAAGGGGAGGAATTTTAACATTTCTGAAATACTGTACTTCTGAAGTTAGTTAAATAAAAAATGCAGTTTTGAAAACGCAGTGAAAAGTTCACTGCAGCTTCTCTGAATACTTTTGGCTGCGTGCCACATGTGTCAAGATTCTATGTTATGTCACAGACTCACAGTCAATAATTTTTGACATGTAAAAGTAATAATTTTAACCTTGTCAAGACGAGTCCATCCTGACATTCTGGATCTGAACAGCCTTTAGGCATTTTTTTAAATACAGCCTAAAATGTATAAGGAAAGCAAAGGGAGCTTAGGCCTCAGCTTTGCCCCCAGGTCTTTTGTTAGCTCTTCTTTAAGGAGTGACCCTGACCACCTGGCACTCTGTTTGAAATAAGCGAATTTAATGAATGTTGTTTGATTAAAATCTATTTAATTTCAAGTAAAATTTTACTCATGAATGACACTTTCTTAGTCAAGGATAAAATTAAAAATTGTTTCTGCCCTACGATTGACTGGCAACTTGTCCAGGATGTTTCCTCCAAGATGGATGGATGGGTTGTGTGGTTGGATGGACAGACAAACAATGGGTGGACAGTTGGAAGGAGGGGTGGATGGATGGATGGATTGATGGATGGATGATGGGGTGACTACATATGTGTGAAACAGGTCGTTGATGTACAAGAACATGCGTGCTCAGTCAACCTACCCTGTATAAATAAAATAGATAAAATAAATAAGCTATTACTTTAAAAAACAAATGTATCTTATTTTCTTTTTTTTAAGTTTTAGTTCTGTACCATATGAATTCTCACCTGTCTTATGTTTTTTCTCCTTACTGGGCCCCTTGCTAACTGCCAAGTAGACAGGAGTTTGTTTGGGTGGAATGGTGAGCTTGTCGACATGTTTTCTCCATTGAGTCTGGAAGTATTCGTTTTTCTGCTTCTCTCCTTTCTTTTTCTCCTGAAATTGCATCTCCTGAACAAACAAAGCAAACCACAAACATCAGCATTTGACAGATCAGTAACCACATAAACACACTTGATTACCTCATAATTCTAGACACAGAAATTCAGATTAGATTCAACTCCGTGGCTTGAGTTATTTCTCTCTCTCTCTCTCTCTTAAAAAAACAATATGGTGGAATAGCTTAGAAAACTATCTGCTCCCTCTTACTCTGTATTCTTTAGAGAGTCTCTTCATTTTCTTGTTGAGGAGGAAGTAAACAGCCAAAGTGTGACAGGCGCGATTGGTAAGGACGGCGCTCAGCACCTCACTGTGCTTGTAGCCCATTTTCTCCGTCATATGCAGCAACACAGTGTGGTTTATTTCCTCAATGTGGATCCTTAACACAGAAAGGGAATGCAGAGAGAAAGTTTTTTATGATGCTTTAAATATAATGCAAAAATATTTGTATCATACATGTTATTGTATAACATATATGTATTATTTATGCCGAGTACAAACTCAAAACATTTTGACTATGTGAGTCTACCTGTTGAGATATGGTGCCCCTGTGTTTTTGTTGGCCAGCTGGAGCCAGGAGTCAGCCATCACCTGATGGATATTGGGACGCTTGTTGGGATCTGGTTCAAGAAGCTTCTTCAAGAGACAGATGGCAGCTGAGACAGAGAGGTGCAGAATAATAAATATTTAGATGCTGCCACAGGAGGTTTCCAATACTGAAATTCTATACAATACAATGTATTTTCCTTCAGATGTGTGTTCTGCTACTTTACAACTGTGGAACTGCACATTAGGGTATTGCCTAATTTCTCTGTCATCTAACAAACCACTTACACATACTCCCGAACTTAGTTCTCTGCATGCCCTTTCATTTTGTTATTACAGCAGACAGTTGTAATGCCATATCTGTCAGTATCTTGATGAAAGATGTTTTCTTATGTGGGCTAAGCTACTAATTTGCATATTATATTTTTACTGTTGTGGCATGCAGAGGAGAGCCTGTTGCGTCACTTGTAGTCAAGCGAATTCATCATTGTTTCTGTTGATCTATTTCTTTTGTTGCCTCACACAAAACATTGTTCCACTGAATTACAATGACTACAAAACATATTGTGGATTTCTTTTTTTCCTAACTAAAGTTTTATAAGCAAATTCTAAAGTACATCATTGTCAACAAACGTGTTGCTATATAACCAGTTGGCTCTTTTAAACTTTTGATTAACTGGAAATAAGGTCACCAATCAAGACTTTAATTGGAACTAAAAGTAGTTTGAACCTGTTGACTATTCAGAATTATTTAGAATCCACACATGGCAGTTTGCTTACTACACCTGTTTACTTTATCCGCCTCACTTGTTCACAGCATTTTCCCTGAGGCATGAGGTAGAGATAATTGAATTGCCGCCAAGGCCAAGAATTTCTCAAGAATTTCTGTGTTGTTTTGATTCAGGAGAAGTGAAAAAGCATGTGACAGATGACAGATACAGGTGTTTTTCCATTTAAGTTTAACTGTCAACATTATTTACATGGTACATGTATTCAGACTTTTAAGCATTCAGATCACTGTGCCATGTAAGTGTCTGAGAGGTTATGTTAGCACAGTGAAAAAATTACAAGTAGATGGAATACAAAGAATACAAAGGAACACTGCATCATCTATGACATTGTATTAAGACAAAACAGGTGTATACCTATGTGTTAATTTTTTACCTGTAGATAGTGAGGGAGGTAGAGGGTTCATCTCCTTGTCAACCATCTTCTGGTGCAGGGCTCGTAGACTGAAGGGCTCCACAGTGAACGGGAGAGTCCCAGTCAGCATTGCATACATGTTCACACCGCTGCCAGACAAAAATACACACTTAAGCTATGCATAAATTGCATGGTCATTAAATTTAATTTGTATTCAAATACGTTGAGATTTGACAACAATTTACAATGTTTCTAAAAAGGTGGGGGGTGTACTCACATGGACCAGACATCCACTTTTGGCCCGTACTTCTTCCTGGAGAGCAGCTCAGGGGCTGCATAGGCTGGACTTCCACACTGGGTACTGAATGGGTCTGAGTATCCCAAGATGCCAGCACAGTTACTGAGGCCAAAATCTGGGGGACAGAAGGTGGGTTGAATGTTGGGTTTATTACTGCTCACCTATTAAACAATTCACCTCATCACAGCATTAAACACAACTGATTTAACTGAGTGTGCTGGTATTAAAAGTATGTCTTTATTATCATCGTCTTGTTTGATAGAAGTGGTATTTATGAATGAATTTATAGCATTCTGAACTTTGCACCGAAGAAAAGAAATAGAGATCTGAGATCAGTTGGATACAAGAAATACAAAAGCCTCTAAGTTACCTATTAGTTTAATGTTGTCTTGCTCATCCAGCAGGAGGTTTTCTATCTTCAAATCCCTGTAAGACAAAGAGAGAACAATGAGATGTCAATGCCAGTGTTTACATGAGATAACTTATCTAAGACATCGCACAGTGCACAACCAGGAAAGGTCAAAGGAGTCCTCCCCTCACAAGCACTGACACATAAATACATAACCCTCCCAATGTGGGTCACACTGGCTGATTTCAGGGTCTATTGTGTGCCTCAAGACCCCCCCCCCCAGTCCTACAAATCCTGTTACACAGTTATCTACATAGGCCATCTCACAATGACAGAAATTTAGTTCCCAGGCTCTGAGTGACAAAGAATTGTATGTTCTCAGGAAGAGCTTGGTGAAATTTATATCTGAAATTTGATTTAGAGATGCAATTTATGTGTTGGTTCCCCTAAATCAAATCAAACATTTTATTGTAAGATGTAACTGGATTTTTTAGAGAAATGCACTAGACTCACTAATATTTGGCTTATAACAGAATGTCATCAGTTTTAATATAATAATACATTCTTAGGGCAGCTCTCTGGGAAACCTCTTCAATCACCTCATTGCAGTTATTGAGCAGACAGATCTAGTTATTTGTGGATTAAGAGTAATGTGCACAATAAGGACTTAACCCACACTTTGAGAAAGAGGATCATGTCTGACTCAGAGAACTTAAACGCAGCTTTAAGCCATAAACAGCACGCAGCTCTCTCAGCTATGAATGGATAATATTTTCTACCCATTTTTTCAGTTTGAAACACTAGAGATCAATGTGTGTTGCTTAAAAATGTATTTTTAAAGTTCTCTTTTTTTTTACCTGTGTACCACACCTGCCCTGTGCAGGTGCTCAACTGCCAGCACCAACTGTCGGATGTACTTCTGAGTCTCCCTCTCATCCAGGCGCTTCTTGTCATAGATACGGTTCATGAGATTTCCTCCGGGACACAGCTCCATCACCAGGTAGTAGCTGTTCTCTGTCTCCAGGATGTCCAACAGCTGCGTGATGTTGGGGTGGCGGATCATCTGCTGTATGTGGCCCTCCCTACGCAGGTTCTTGGTCACATATGAGTCTTTCTTGGCCTTTCGCTTGTCGATTACCTTCACTGCCACCTGGAGAAATTAAGAGAGGAGGGACAAGAGAAAGAAGATGAGGTGAGGATGTTATTTTAGACAAATCAGTGACTTGGTAGCTAAAATTTCACTCGTAAACCTTCCCCTATATGGCATTGTGAATAACACCTATCATGAATAGAGCACTAGTGCACGGCTGTGTCTAGGAAAGAGGGAGGGAGTTCTAATGTAACAGGTGATGAGCTACTCAGGCCCTTTTGCAGGGTATATAACTCGACACTGAACTATCCGTCACAGCTGCTACCAATGTGGGGCAACCCAGGCGCTATAGCACCCTGAGGCTGTAGGAGGGGGAGGCGTAAGTGTGTGTTGGAAGGGTTACTGAACCATCATAAAGTAGGGGAAAGGCAAATGTTTCTGTGTGTGTTGAGAAGGCACCATGGCCAAATGGACAGTTAATATCCCCCCATTTGCCAGGTTTTGGTTTCAGCTAAACACACGAGAACCAGCAACAAATGGAGAACTAAATCTGAGGTTGGATATATTAGACCCTGCTAATTTTTAAAAAAATATTCAACAGAATGAGGAAAACAGGTTGCCAGACAGACTTGTTTAGTCATTTTCTCTTTAATCCCATCGTCTTATGTCTGTGTAGAAGAAACCTTGAGAATTTCCTCATAAAGAACCCAAACTATGTGTTTCAGCTCAATGACAAATATTTTGCTTTGTTCTGTAGCTAATTATATTCAGTAACATACCCATCTACTCTATTTTATTCTTTGCTCGTGTCTCCTTGTACCTGTCTAGACTGAGTTCAAGAACATGGCTACCATACACAGCAAATCATCTCAAGGTGGGTGTACAGACATGGAAAGGCATGACCAATGAAACTAATCACCATATCCATTAACGAAATGATGAGGGCCAAAGTGGTTGTGTGCGTCTTCTCTTTCTTCTGTCCTTGAGCTTGTCTTTTTTTACTTTGCTCCTTTGATCTCTGATAATTGATTCACCTCTAAAACCCCTTTTTTACAGCTGCTAATTAAACCTGACTGCATGTGTATGTGTGTATGTGCACACTGAACCATCGTAATATAGTAATAGATGGGCTGTGTTTACGCCAGGCAGTGTGGATAAAGAAGGAGATGTATGGGGGTGGGGTGGGGCACTGTATTTACAGTAGGCTAGGCTATATGACAGGGGGGTTGGAGATATAGAGGGGGAGGGGTGTACCCTGCCAGGGGGCTTCTAGGGGATTCAGTTGTTTATCAAGCGCCCCTCAGACAGAAACAGGGGGAGGTGGGGGACTATGGATGGGGAAAGTGGGTTACAGACATCAAAAACACATACATATGACCTCCCCAGCCCCCTGACCATGACAGCATCATATCTCACCTTCCATCATTTTTATACCCCCTGCCTTTAAAAACACACCCAGCCTTTCACATACCCACACTGACTTTCTAGTGATGCTACAAGGGATTTGGGAGTCCTCCTGCATTTCATTTCCCCCCTGACTACCATTTGCTTGAATAAACTCACTGCCCTCCACTCCCTCCTAGCGCCTGTTGGTGCCTGTTTTTCACTGAATGAGACAGAGAGAGTGTAAAGAGGGAGAGCATGTGATGCGCCTGGTTGTGCGATTGCCTGTGTTTGCATCATCCTCAACAAAGAGAGTGAGGGAAACAGGGATGAGGAGTGGAGGGCTTTTTTTACCTCCCAGCAACAGAATGAGGGGGTATCAAATGAGCTAACCTTTAATATGCTAAATGTGATTTTCAATAACACACATGCACATATTGTGTTTTACATATATACAAGTGGAGGTTATTACATGGAGAAATACAGGGGAAATTGGGTACTTGTTTTTCAAATATGCAAATGTCCTGGCTGGTCCTCCAAAAAGCCCAAGGAGACAAAGGCAACCAGTGGCCAATAGTTGCCCACATCAAAGCCCTGCGCAGGCAGAATCATAATGAGTCTGAAGCCCATTTATCAACGACAAGATTTCATATGCAAGTAGCAATTCTACTCGCTCATTGGTCGGGCAATTTTCCCCTCCGTCCCTATCACAGGCTTGCGCGCCCTCAGCGGTGAGATCATCAGCGCCAGCACACAAAGCGCAGGTTTAGAAAAGCCACAAAGCGCACAACTAGTTATCCAGCACATATTGTGAAAAACACGTGACGACCTCTCTTCTGTCTGTCTCACACACAAGGTAAATATTGCCACTGGAGCTTTATCTTGAAAACAAGCAGTGCTGTACATAAACCTGAGTGCAACAGCTGCTGGTGTCGCATTAGCTCATTAACAAAGATAACTTTCTCTAAGGAAGCTCAGAACTGACAAATCAGTAAGACCTGGAATGGCACAGTAAAAATCATCATACATAGTTTACATGGATGGGTGAAAATTGTGACTGACACGCAGGCATGGGTCAAGTGACAGCTGGCACTGCCAGTGAAATTCAAAACCACATCAGACTGCATGCCACTCGTGATTTCTAAATGTGAAAACTGTCTAAAATAATGAGCATATTTCTAATAGAAATTTTATTTTTTTCCCCTTAAAGGTTGATTTTTTAAAAATACACGTGTACAAACAATCAGAAATGTATTAACCAAAATAAATTGTTATAGGTTCTAAGATTAAAATATGCAATTATTTTATGCGAATAGAAACAAAACACGATCAACACAATTTTAGCAAACTCTGTTGCATCTTCATGTTGAGACTGTGCGCTCACCTTTTCCCCAGTCATCGCATGGAGACCTTCTCTAACTTTGGCGAACGATCCTTCTCCCAGCTTCCTCCCAATCAGATAGTTCCCGACCCGTTTGGTGTGGTAAAAGTTCTTGAGAATGTCCGCTGCTGGAGAAGCCGGGAGGATGTTCTCATTCCCGGCACTGTTTGGGGTTTTACCCTCATGTAACCCGTTACTGTTGTCCACTACCATGTCGCTGTCTGCAACTGGCATCGCCGCTCCCCTGTCCGCTGTCTACTTTTAACAAGGGAGAAATAGCGCAGCTCGACTCGCGTCCACTTTAAAAGCGGGTATTAAATGCTTAACGTCCGGTAAAGAGCTTTAATTCCGGGCTCTGTGCGTCTCACCCCTAATGACAAATTAAGTGAACCGGAGCTTGCAACACTTGTTCACCCAGAGCATCTAGTGAGCGCACTCAGCAGTTTCCGAGACTTGATTAGTGTATCAGCTGAGATTAAAATGACACACAAAAATGACTCAATCACGGAAAGTTATTAACTGACGCAACCTGTCCTAATGCTTAGAAAAAGTGCCTCAGTCAGAGGTAGGATATACACATCCCTTCTCACAACAGTCATCTCCTGAATAGTCTGCGTGCAGGCAGCGTGTTTTTCAGTTTGCAGTGACTTTCCCGGTCATCTGGGTGGGCGTTTCTTAGTGTGCGGGTGAAAAAAAACACACAGCCTCTCACATGGTGGTGGTAATTTTCAATCCAATCAGCGTTAGCGGGCGGAGCACATGTGAGAACAAGGGGGACAGCTCCACCCGGTACCGCTGCCCTGCCGTTGCGCATGCTGCGCTCCGATTGTACATGACCATGAACAAAGAATACATTTATAGCGAGCAAGAGAGACAGCAACAATATCACTACAGATATCAGGAGTGTTATTTAAATCATCTGGCACACTCACTGTGTGTCTGCATCGCAATCGTCTCTGCGTAATTTTTGTGCGTAAAGGATCCAAATGCTCACACCGCGCACTCACTTAAGCCCAAGCGCAAACTCAGAGATGTACATTTCTAGAGACAATGAAAAATCATAAATAAATATTGTCATTATAAAGTGGCCAATATCCTTATAGAGGCACCACGGTTTAACGATTGCCGTTTTCATTGTGTTGTTGGTTGGAAGTGAACTTGGAGTCCTGCCAACAAATTAAGTTGTCCTGCGCACAAGACAAAGGGGCATTTTCCTTCTCGCTCATGATTGTTCACTGGCCTAATTAATATGATGTTCGTCACTCAAAGGAGGACACCTGCAGGGGGGTAACACTTTTTTTCTTGCTGTATATGGCTTCCTTTCGGTTAATGTGACCCAATATGGCTATATTATATATATCATGTTTCCTGTATTCTACAGTGAACCTGAACCAGCTGAACAAAATAACACAAACACCTAGCAATATAAATAAATCCAATAAAATATCTCCGCAGTAGCCACATCCATCAATGTGGTGTTGCTCTATCAGATTTTATTATATACACTTGTGAACTCTGCTGAGTTCACTATTGCTACGGTTTCCTGGAAGGGGTGAGGAGAATAGGTACTGTACATGTGCATGTACATGTTCAGCTTGACTTGACTGCTGGACCATGCTCTCTAGACACTGAACCAGACACCCAGACATGGAACCAAAACTATAAGTATGCTTCCACCTATTGGAGATATGTTGTACTTCAAGAACAAGTAGCCTAATACTTAGAGTTTAACAGTGCTCTGTAAAATATTAAAGATATTCAAGAGTCTGCCTAAAGCTAATATAAGGCTACTTAAAGTAAAATTCCCATGATATTGCTGTGCTTCAGTTGACAGACAGTAACCAAAAAAGAATATTGGAATGCTGGAAGACTTTTATTGCCTTAATATTTTATAACATGTTTCCACAGAAAAGACTGGATTGTTGCCAAGGTCACTTACGTTAGTGGTGTCTCTGGGAGAGACTTCCACTATGGACAAGAGGACTGGTGACAGTAAATACCTCCTTCAGGGTTTCAAGATATCTTTTCCTGTGATCTGTTCAAGGGGAAACATTAGTCTTGTGAGTTATTTTTTAATTATAAGGACATAATTATCCTGAATTTAAATTGTTTATTGGAAATGTGCGCATAACGCTTTGAGAAGAATCATACCAATCTAAAGGGGTTTCACTAATACCTAACTTTGGGAATTGGCTTACTTCAAAGATAATTATTTTAATCAGGTGATAATACTAAAGTATCATTTTTGATTGTGTGCCACAATAATAACATAAGCAACGAAGCAAATTGGTTTCATGGTCTAAACTGGGAACATGTAGTACTGGAGCTACTGGTTGTATTTGGCCATGACAGTCAGGTGAAGGTTACTGCTGGAATGTGATGGGACCCTTAACTCATTTTTGTTCTGGTGGTTGTAATGAGCTTTGTCAGGCTCAAATAACATTTTACCCACTGGACAACATTTTCTTACGCCCAGTACGGCCGTGTACACAATCTTAGATTTTATATGTATGTTGCGCCATTGTTTTACCATTATTAGGAGCAAGGGAATACTATGAACACAACTTATTTTAACTTTAACTTTATGCATGCACACTTTCTGCTGTGTGAGCTGTTTGTGAGTTGTTTTGTACTGTCTGTGTATTGTAGTTTTGCATATTTGTTCTGTGTTGGACACAAAAGTAGATAAAATCAACCAGACATAGCTTTAAACAGCAAAGCAGATAGATTAAAATAACAAGGGAAAAAGTAATCTTAAGCACACTAGCAGATTTTTCGTTTGAATTGTCTGTTGCATGCAATAAAATGAAAAGGGCATATTTTAATCCGCTAAAGCATTGCGCCACCTACTGGACACAACCCGGAACAACAAAACCAAATCCCATCATGCTTTGCCGTGGCCGCCGAGCCGACAGCTATAGATGCTAGGCTAACTGTCGTTAGCTGCTGTGAGCGGACATGTTGTTCCGACCCTTCCTTGAATAAATATCGCTGTAAGCGGGGAATTGGGAGCTACGAGGAAGGCTTGGAGCTTTGGGCAATCATGGATGCAGTTAACGCCTTTAACCAGGAGGTAAGCTGCCTTAAGAGCTCGCTGATACCTGAACTCACCGACTCTGGCATTGCTGGTCATACTGTTGCATTGGAGCTAGCCGAGCAGGACCGACCTTTGGGCCTGCACTACGAGCTAGCTGGACAAGTCCATTTCACCTGTTTCAGACCAACCGAGTTAACGCTAGCGTTTGTGTTGCACACCTGCAGCGCAGGTGATGTTGCTGTAGGAGATGATAGCATTTTCTGCTAACTAGCAAGCTAACACATCGGTAGCCACTCAGCATTGGTTCAGCGGTTGATGTTAGCCTGCGTGAATGCGGTTATTAACACTGGTTATGTTAACAAGCGACTGGAAAACACTGCCTCTTGTTGTTGTCACACAGCGATCTTACAAAGCCAGTGTTGACAACTGTTACAATAGTATACACCGTCGGTGCTTGTTTAGATGGTATCGGTCCAAGTTAGTGTTAGATCCGAGGACTGATTGTTTATATTAGAAGTCCAGTGAAAGGACAGGACGGGACAGGTCAGATAAGGATTTTTAAGGATCCCTCCGTTTACCCTGCTTTGGGATGTAACAGTGACTGTGGCTGGGCCCATATAGTTTGTTTCGCCACTGAGACAGAGTGGCAACACAAACTTGTATCACTACTAGCTGGCTAGTACTATACTTGTATTATACTCTATTATGATTAGTTTGTAGTGCTGCTTGACAAACATCCTGTAGGTTCTGGCTGGTACAGAAACAGGGGAAGAGGTTCCTGTGGGCAAATTACTATTGGGCATGTCATACACAAGATATGTGTCAGTGTGTCCTTTAGATTTCTATCAATAACCACAAATTAAAGGTTTGATTTGGTTTAAATCAGAAAAAGCAAAACAACGGCTATTTGCACCACACGCCTGCATTAGCGTCCCCAAAAGCACAGAAATGGACTGCACACAGATTTTTCTAACAGATCTCAATTATCTGCAGCAACTACTCTTAGTTGTTGTTGTTATATGAATTATGTGGCACTGAGTCTCCTCTGACCGGTTGTGAAATTCAGGTCTATAAAATAAGACATCAGTTTGGTGTACCTGCACACATCACGTTTTGTAGTATGTGGATTATGAAAGTAGAAAACTGTTGCAGCGCATCATGTAATACCAGAGCTTTTAGCACTGACCCTCTATCTGAGCATAATAAACAATTCAACAGTCGCACAAGATGATCCACAGAACTTATCACACAGTCACATTTCAGATAAATTGTAGAGAAAACAGTGAAAAAGTAATCCAATAAAATAATCACATTGTCATCTATTCACTAATAAATGATAGTTAGCATAGAAAGATTGGGATATTTATTGCCTAGAGTTTATATGTAAGAATTTGTCATTCTGTCAGGTGCTGTTCAGTTGTGCTGGACTCACATATTACATGTGGACTGGGCTGAAGTTGGTTCCTCACTGTCTTTACTGCTTCACATGCGGGAATCTGTGAGAAAATGCAGTCTAGTTGCCACTGAACAGCATCTTTAGGATGACCATGACATGGACGACTCAGAATTTTTACACGTGTTGCCACTAAGAGATTCACTAGAAAAGAGTTTGTCTTAAACATGTTTCTTTTTTGATATGAGAAGACTTGAGGTTTTGGAAATCAAAAACATTACTTGCATTACTTGCACTCTCCTCAACTCATTCATCTACTGTCTCTTCTGTGTGTAGTTATTCTCCCTGATGGACTCCAAACCCCCAATCTCTCGGGCAAAGATGATCTCTATCACCAAATCAGCCATCAAAGCTATGAAAGTAAGTGTGGCTAGTTACTTACTATATCTAACTGTATTCTCTGTAAATCTGAGCTGTGTTTCTGAGACAATATTTCTTATGTTTGTATATTTTGCTGATAACTTCAACACTTTCATCTCCCTTTCTCAGCTCTACAAGCATGTGGTGCAGATTGTGGAAAAATTCATCAAAAAGGTGAAACAAACTGGTCTGAATTCACTTATCACACAGTTTCTTTTTGGCAAATGTGTATTAACCCCAAATCTGTTTTCTCTGTCGGTTTTCTCTAGTGTAAGCCTGAGTACAAGGTAGCAGGCTTGTATGTGGTGGATTCCATTGTCAGGCAGTCCAGACACCAGTTTGGACCAGACAAGGATGTGTTTGGCCCAAGATTTACCAAAAACATTACAGGAACTTTTGAGAACCTCTGCCTTTGCCCTGTAGAGGAAAGGGTAAGAACAGAGAGTTGCTAGTTCATTAAATGTGGTTAACTTTATTAACCACATTATAATAATTACATAATAATTACATTATAATAATTACAATATTAGAAGATAATATTGTAGACCGTGGTGTTAAAGACAAACTCTGCAATTTTGACACTTCGAATAATAATGCTTTCACCTCAGTCAGCTTTCTAGTACTGTCTTTCATTCACCAATGTCCTTGGTTTCTTATTTCCTTCATAGAGTAAGATAGTACGGGTGCTGAACCTGTGGCAAAAGAATGGGGTGTTCAAGATCGAGGTTATACAGCCTCTCTTGGATATGGCAGCAGGCACTAGCAGTGCAGCTGCACCCTACACGGGCACAGAAGAGCCAGGTAATTTGTGTAATTGTACATGTAAGACAATAGTATTGTTACAGGGCAGTGTCATGTCCACACTTGTTTTTATAAACCTGATCAGCAGAGTTGTTTATTTAGCAGTGATAATCTGTTTTTAGTGCTTACTGTTATTTAATCTATCTTGCCCATAACACTTGCATTCATAGATATAGGTCTGCTGATCACACACGTTCTGCTGTGTCTTCTTCCTCAGGTTCTTCTCCACCTCCAGCCAAAGAGCCAGTTACTGCTGTAACAGAAAACTCCACCATGACATCTGTTGCTCAGCTGCAAAGCTCTGATGCCTTTGCTGCTGTGGCACAGCTCATCCAGTCCTCACAGGGTCAGCAGGTGTGTGTTGTGCAGGCTGACTTTAGATTTGATCTCAGTCTTTTTGCTTGTATTGTTGTCCTTGCTTGCACATCTTTTAGACCTTTGCTAACTATTTCATTTATTCTACTCTCTGTCACTTAGCTTCAACAGATCCTCCAGAACTTTCAGCAGCACCCAGTAAAGCCAGACACCAACACTCAGGCCCCTCTCCATATAGTCCAAACACAGGCCCAAAACATAACCACTGGACTGGGAGTAGTCACCACGCAGCCTCCCCTACCTACTCAGTCCACTCAGCCAAAAACAGCCTTTGACACGGTAACAGTACATTTTGTTGCCAGCCAGTGGACAGAAAAAAGATGGCTTTGCAAGCTCTGCCACGATCATTTATTTTTCTATACATTTATAACTTGTCATTCTCTCTTAGAAATTGCTTGATCGTTTTGAGTATGATGATGAACCAGAAGTTGGAGAAGAAGCAAAAAAGGATGAAAGCTTATCACAGCCCTCATTGTAAGCTTTATATTTATTACATATGTTATAGTGTGTCTGAGGCTAGGAGGTTGGAAGCTTTCATTGATTGTTTTCTTTTTTTAGAAATGAAACAAAAGATCTGAAATTGATGCCATATTTTTTTATCATCACAGTATGCAGCAGCCTACAGCCTTCCCACAACACATGGAGCACTTTAAGCCGCCAATGATTATGTCACAAGATCCCTCACAACAAGTAAGAACACTTTTAAATGCAAAAGGACCAATCTCTCCTGATAGCATTGTCATCCAATTCTTTTATGCATATTTTCCTTTTTCAATTTTGCTTTAATCTTTATGTTTACTATAAATTAAAGTTTCCTGTCACTATAAACACTACAGCTGGTGTCATGATTAGGTTACATGTATGCTAGGGCAGATCTCTTTCTGCTAAATTGATTATTATTATTATTATTTTTTTTTTTTGTGGTAAAATGCGTTGTACATGCATACAAAGTGTATCGTGTTTGTCTCTCTCAGGTTCCTCTCCCTCCTAATGGCCAGCTCCAGACCTGTGGTTTGCCGCCAGGACAAAGCTTCCCAGTTATGATGCCTCCTGTGGGAAATGCTCTGCCAGGGCAACCTCTCCCTGGTTCTACTGGGCCTCCAGGCTTCCCGGGCGTATACCCTCCCCACAACATAGCCCAGCAACAACAGGTAAAGTTAACAGTTGTACAAAGCATATGCAAACTAGCAGAATCTAACGAGCCATTCTTAAAGAAAATTAGGTTTTGTTTTTTTTTTTTTGTTTTTTTTTTTTTTAAATGTAAAATTTTAATTGTGATACCAAGAAGCTGGAAAAGAGGTGGCTGAGTTGAACTTTTAAGATGTATTTTCCCTTGTCTATAATGTGAATGTGTTTTTGTTGTAATCATGGGCCCAATGCTGTATGGCATTTGCATGCTCATGAAAAATGCGTTATCCATGTCTTGAAAAGGTTTAAATAAAATACTAAAGAAATGGAAAAATTACCAAAAAACTTATATAGATATTAGATAAATATCAGTTAATATAATGTGTATACTGTACTTTGAAATCTTTGAGTCATTTGTTTCAGCAGCAGGAATGTGTAGAATTATATGTTCATATCATCAGTCTAAACAGTATACACTGTTATACTTCTGAATTATTACCAGTTCTCACTCTATATAGATGTACTTGGACATGGCTGACTACTTTACCCCTCCTCATTAGTATAGTGGACTGGATCTCTGCTTGTCAGTTATTATTTGTCATATGTTTTTGGATTACACAGAAATCATAGATAACAGTCAAATGGTAAAATTATGGAAATCCATTGGTAGAAATGTGTATGAACCCCAGTTTAGTTGTAATAGTTTTCAATAAATCATAACTGTGTCTTTATATTATTTCAGGATTTATCAATGGATATGGATCATTCTTCTGTGAGGGATGGGAGACACGGTCGGAGGTCACACTCAGGCTCCAGGTAAGTAATTGGAATACTGCGATTAGATACAGCCATACAAAACTACCCCTCATTTAATTGTTTTTTGTGTGTAAAAACATAATAAAATCACCTGATAATAGCAGGTCTTGGTATTAGGGAAATACAAGCTCTGATGAACAACAATATATAACAAAGTTGAAGCCAAAAAGAAAAAAATGTGGGCAATACTAAGTACCCCCCATGATTCAATATCTTTCAGATCCACCTTTAGCTGCAATAATTTGTTAGTCTCAAGTCGCTGTGGAGGAATTTTGGCACATTCTTCTTTTTAGATTTTTAGGTTTTGGTGTTTCAAACTAGATTTTACTTATGCATATTCCAGTTAACTTGACTTATTCATGTACGCCTTTTATGCTATGCTGATTTATGATGAACTTACCATGAATTGCAAGGTCTTTTATTTTGCACAGGTCTCCAAAGCGGAGGAGGTCACGGTCTAACTCCCGCACACGTCGATCAAGACACCGGCGATCCCGCTCACGCTCCAGAGACCGACGTTACCACTCCCCACGCTCTTCCTCACAGGAACGCAGGGAAAGAGAGAGAGAAAGGGAGCGATGGCAGAAGGGCCTTCCGCCACCCAAGAGCGAGACTCTAAGCAGTGAGTCATAATCTGTATATTGTCATATTTATTTAATGATACAGACATGTATTCAAATGACTACTTAGTTGTATGCAATATGTATTTTCGTTGGATGACATCACAGGGAAAAAAAATCTCCCTTTTGATTTCAAATAGCATTTTTTATCTTTAAGGTCTTTCGTTTTCCTGTACCTTTTATTCTCCTTTTCAGTTTGCAGTACAACTCTCTGGGTGGGCCAACTGGATAAGAGAACACAACAGCAAGATGTTGCCTGTTTACTAGAGGAGTTTGGGCAGATTGAAACCATCAGTGTAAGTTGAGGTTTTTTTTTTTTTTTGGAAAGGTTGCAGTTACATTGATCCCACTGTGACTACATCCTGTGGTTTGTAATGGCAACATTAGCATTTTTGCATCCAAAGCTGAAAAATGCAACTCCAAAAAAAAAGAAAAAAGCAACAAATTCTGTGTGTTTTTAGTCACATTACTGTAACCATGCCTTCATTTATTTAGTGATTTTCATAGAAGTTATTACATGAATAAATGTGTGCTTTGTTTGCGAAGGAAAAGACTAACTGTAACTGCCACATTTTTTTTCCCAGTATGCCTGTTTATTCGTTCCTGCAATAACAATGCATCTCAAGCTGTTTTCACATATGCACTTCATACTATCAGGTCCAGACATTGAGAGGGCTTGTGCGTCCACACATGCAGCACACAGCAAGAGAAAGTTTGGTTAAACGTTTGGTTTGATTTTGGTGAAGTAGGGTCCCTGGTTAGAGCACGCAGAAGGCATGACGTGAAAGAAGAGTACAGTGTGGATATCAATTGTGTTTTGTTTACAACGCATCAAAAAACAGCAAAGAGAAGAACATTTCCGCTTACTGTGAATACTCCGTAGCTGCTTTCTCTGCACCTGGGCTCCTACAGACATTTCATATTCTGCACTTGGGGCTTGCAGGTTAGAGTCTGTTTGATATCTGTGTGGACTGATTTCTCACATTAACCTCACCTGGGTAAAGTTTTGAGAAATTCCAGTGCATGTGTGAAAGCAGCTTCAGCTAACTAAATGGATGTCAGAATTATCAGTTTTTACCTGTCATTTTGCTCTTTTATCTTATTAAGATGATCCCTCCTCGTGGCTGTGCCTATATTGTCATGATACATAGGCAAGATGCCTTCAGGGCTCTACAGAAGCTTAGTAGAGGAACTTACAAAGTTAACCAGAAAACCATAAAGGTAAGTGAGAAACACAGGTTACTACTTAGTAACAAGAAAAAATATAATTTCTGCATTTAATCAAGTTATTTTTGCTCATTTTCCACCAGATTGCCTGGGCTTTGAACAAAGGTATAAAAGCTGAGTTCAAACAGTACTGGGATGTAGAGTTGGGTGTCACCTATGTACCTTGGTCTAAGATCAGAGAGGACCAATTGAATGAGCTGAAAGAAGGAGGAATACTGGATGTGGACACGTTATCACCAGGTAAAAACTCAGACAGACACAAGGATCCTAGAACCCTGGGAAGAAGTGGGAAGTTAGTCACACAGTTCAGAGTAAAAATGTCTTCTCGGTGGTATTATGTATTATATAGTGTATTGATCGGTCTCCTTTTTACAGGTCTGATTTGTGTTTTTATCTTTTCCAGAGTGGAGTAGTATGAGGAAGACTCTTGAAAATCAAGAGGAACTTACCCACAATGGCCGTTCAGAGCCACAGCAGACTGAGGAGACGCAGGTATTACCTGTAACCACAGCAGTTCCTCCTCCTGTTCAGGTAAATGACATCTGCGAGATGTTGCCAGTATTTTAAACTTGAAATCAGACATGTTTTACAGTTATAAAAAAGACAATGTTGGTGAAGAAATGGAAGTCTAAAATTACTTATGTGGCTGGTCTTTTTGGGAATAAGTGTAAATGCTCAGGTGAGTATATCTATATGCTGCCCAACAAATTTTTTAGACGATGTATAAAATATTAGTTATTGCAGCTTTAAGCAGCTTAATTGCTGTGTGTCCACACTATCACTGGGGGTTTAACCAATATTTTTCTTATTTGACATCTACAATAAATTCTGCAAATCTTCTCAGGTGCCTCCAATGCAGCAACCAATGGTTGGCGTGGGTTCTCTCCAGCCTCCTGTCTTCCCTGGTCCCATAGGCATGCCTCCGCCTTCTTTTCCCCCAGGCGTCCCCCCTCCTCCTTTCATCAGACCTGGCTTCAACCCTATGCAGATGCCTCCAGGTAGCATTCCCTACAGCTGCAATCAAGACATCTTTCAATGCCTTTAATTGGGTTTCTTCATCTTTCACATTGTCTGTCCTGGTTGTTCATATTTAACTTAGGCTCATCAGTATAGCACAAAAATATTCACTTCATTGGGCAGTTATGGTTATTGGCATCCTATATTATTAGATAAAAATGGATCCCTATTAAATTGTGACTGAAAGCAAGACATTGAACAGTTGACTCCTAATTTGTTTATTTTACTGATGTTTGTCTGATGTCACCAAGAGCAAATGAAAAAATTATTGTCATGACACCTTGTATTTTAAAGTGAACATTTGTAGTGTGGAACAGGCAGAACACATAAATGGTCTGTTCATTTTTCACTTTCAGATTCAACACAGTAAATTCTCTCACTTACAAGCTGGTTTGCTTCGCATAGTCACCATAACATGTCAAATACTGTATATCTACATGACTTTTATATATTGTTGATTTTTTTTATGCAATTGCTTCTTTGACAGTTTACTATCATCAGATGGACGTAAAGCTTTAGCTTCATATATGCTAAAATCATATCTCTGCATTTGTGGAGTCCTGTGGTTGGTTTGCTATGTTGTTACTCTGCACCATTCTACTTTTGGAGAAGTTGTTTGATACACAGCACAATTAACCTGACACATTTCGCACCAGACCGTAAAGTGAATCAAAGTCTGACAAATGCATCAGAATTTGTTTAAATAAACCAGACTAGTGTGAATGCATCTTAACTTTTCTGACTCTTTTTCTCCTAGGTTTTCCTCCCCTAGGTGCCATGCCTCTAGGTCAACCACCTTCTTCCAAAGGTGGAGCTGAGAACCTGCCTATGGATCCAGCAGGTTTGGGAAACAGGAAAAATGATGAGGTCCCCGAGGGTCCCAACATCTTCAACAACCAGATTGGGCCTATAGGTCAGTTTGTTTTTTTGGCCTAACTTTTCACCTGACAGAGTGATAAGCTGTTTATCATTCTGCATTTTATTTTTGTTTCCCCATCAGGTAACCAAGCAGGTGGTCCCCCAGGCGCTCCTCCAGGTGTACCTCCCGGTGGACCACAAGGTGTCCTTCCAGGTGTAACTGCAAGTGGACTTCCAGCTGGACCCCCTGGTTCTCTTCCAGCTGGACCGCCTGGTTCTCTTCCAGGTGGTCCTCCCGGAAACATCCAACCCCCTTCTGGCGGTCTGCTTGGTGCAAGGCCTGGTATAATCCCACTCCAGCGTCCTCCCCTTGCTCCTCCACCGCATATGCAGCGTTTCCCTCCTCCACATGGGGCAAGACCCCCTCACCCCAACATGCCCCCAATACCCCCACAAATGATACCCAGGGGACCCCACCCTCATATGATGCACCACGAGCCACCTCCACCTAAAGGAGGCTTTGCAATGCCCCCTCCCCACAATTTAAGGGCCCCCTTTCCTCCACACGGGCATGGCCCTCCTCCTCAAGGTCCTCCTCCTCCTCCTTTTATCAGACCAGCTACCCTAGAGGGGCCAGAGGAAATGGATGGCCGACCATTCAGGGGAGATAGGCCTGGATTTAGGGACAGAGAGCCAGAGAGAGACAGAGATTGGGATCAAGACAGGGATAGAGAGAGAGTTTTTGGAAGTGGAAGGCGTCCATTTGCAGATGGAGGCAGGGGAGGAGGTGCTGATAGAATGGATGGGAGGGAGAGGCTTGGAGGCTGGCAGGAAGATGGAGGTGATCACCGGGGAGGAGGATGGGAGAGAGATCGAGACAGGGATGCGGGATCGGGATCGGGATCGAGATCGAGATCGTGAACGTGAACGTGATCGAGACAGAGATCGGGAAAGAGACCGCGAACGTGATCGAGACAGAGACAGACGAGACTGGAGGGAAAAGCGAAGCAGCCTGGATAGTGAAAGGGAACGGGGTAGGGGTGATGATGGGGAGAGAGAATATGGGAGGGGGGAGGGAGGAGAAAGAGGAAGGGGAGAGGGAGGGGGACGAGAAAGAGGGAGAGGATCTGAAGGAAAAGAAGGGGACAGGCCAAGGCGAGAACGTCGAGAAAGGACCACCCGTTGGGACAGGGATGATCGATTGGCTGAACTGGAAAACATGGACAGATTTAGGACCCCTAATAACACAGCACAAACCCGTGTGACTTCTGTGGATACCAGTAAAGAATCAAGTGTGGAAGGTTCTCAAAAGCAGACAAAATCAGAGTTGATGGCTCCGGCCTCACAGGTAACCACTGCTACAGAAGAGCAGATGCCTTCTGAGCCCTTACCCTCAGCTCAAAATGAGCCCACAGAAACAAAACAGGAAGCAGAATCATAGACTCGTCCACTGCTCCTTCATCTAGAGACTGCTGTGAAACACTGAAAGAAAAAAAGGTGTTTTCCACTATCGTAGTGACCCTCAGCTCTTTGCAGATAAATTCTAACTCGTCACAGTTTGTCAGTTGGTAATTGACACTTTCTGGGCAAAAACACATTTGCTGAAAACAAACATCCCCCAACTAGTGGACAGTGGTAGTTTTCAGAATGTATGGCTTATGGTCAAATTTGGCTTTTTATCACACAACCACATGAAAATTTTGGGAAATGACTGCTGTTGAATATTGGCTGTCAGCTGTGGCTTGTTTTCTCCGTCCTGTAAGTTGTAAGAATGAGTGGCAACTTTGCGTGTTATCTTAGTGCTTTCCATCTGATGTTAATTTGAGTGCAACTTTTATGGTTTTACTCAGCACCAGGTAGGTGTACCTCCAGGTGATTTTCAGGTGTATCTGACAGAAGAAACCAGTTATTTCCATGTCACAAAATTATTTTTACATTACTTCATCATCTCTGGTAGTAGGCACCCTTCTGACATCCATTTGGATGATGGAGTAAAACCAACTGTCAGACGTGGTAAAGTAGCTGATTAATCATGTACATAAAGTGT
>OMLM01021104.1:69701-87551 GCA_900302695.1 Helostoma temminkii | reverse complement strand
CCCCCAAAAAAAGAAAGAAAGAGAGAAAAGAAAAATAATCTATTCTTAAATATCGTGATAACCAAATGTATGATCATATGACAATTTGAGACAAGATATGATTTACTTAAAATATACGGACAAAGGTATTTGGCCACACCTGGAGGATGCTGTTAAGAGGCTGTTTTTCAGGGTTTGGGCTATTAGGCCCCTTATTTCCAGTGAAGGACAATAATAATAATAATAATAATAAGCTTTATTTATAGAGCACTTTTCAAAACATTCGTTACAAAGTGCTTTACAAGAGAGAAAGACAATAATAACAAAAGAACACAAGAAGACACAAAATAAAAAGCCTAAGACAGGGAGGAGCTTCAGCACAATCTTAATACTCCAGCACCCCAGGCATTCTGGACAATGCTATGCTTCCAACTTTGTGGCAACATTTTAGGGTAGGCTCTATTCCAACATGACAGTGCCCCAGTGCACAAAACAATGACTAGAAAGACATTGTTTGAAGAGTTTGGTGTTGAAGAACTTTACTGGCTCATACAGAGCCCTGACCTCAACCCCATCGAGCACCTTTGGGAAGAGCTGGAATGGACGTAAGTCAGGTCTTCGCGTCCAACATTGGTGCCCGTTTTTATAAATGCTCTACACAATGAATGGACACAAACCCCCACAGAAAAGCTTAATTTTTTTCAAGAAGAGTGGAAGCTTTTACAGCTGCAGTTATAAAGTACATGTGGTGGATGGTCAGGCGGCTTAATACTTTTGTCCATATAGTGTATGCTATGTCAGTATGCCTCACCATTTAGTCTATAGTTTTGATATTGTGGGCATGGAAATTTGTTTAGTTTATTGATACACTTGGTTTTCACCACATGCATTTGGAAAATGCTGTCATTTGAGTGTATGCTTCAGCCTAATAATGTATGTCATTACTATTATTGATTATTTTATTAATCCTTTTATTATTATTTCTTTGAACCATAGGGAACACAACCTGAATCAGAATCACTAGATCAACACTCTTCCCACTAAATCTCACAAGTGTTTTCATTCACTAATAAAAGAAGAAATAAGACATGCCTGGTTTAGAAAACCATACCAGAAACAGAACACTAAACTAACAAAGCCACATAGCGAGAAAAAGCTTTCAAATGACCTACTATCAATAATTAGATCTTTAAGACATACAAACATTGATTATTGGTTTGTTAACAACTGGCATTTAAAAAAAAACACTGTCCCAGCATTTCTTTTGAAAGTAGACAGCTAGAACAGGATAATACTTCCAGGTCAAACTGAACTCTACTTGCAGTTTGTGCTAAAAGTGAGTGTGAGCAGCTTTGATCATTGCAAGCATGACGGTTTCTACTACACGTTCAAATGTAGTTTTATAAGTCCCACTCAAATCATTTGTTACACTCACAACTCTGTCCTCCCTCTTGCACAAATCTAATCCTGCTGTTACAAATTCATGGCTGTGTGGTCTCAAGTGTTATCGTACAAACGGGGCAGCAATTGAATTTGCTTTGTGCTCTCGAAATCAATACACTTCTCCAATCTTTCACTGAATTATATTAGCCATGGAGCAACTACTAAGAAATTTTTAAGAACTTTTAGTGCAAAGCTGTACCTCACAATAGTAGATGGTTTTATTTGGTTATGTCTTTATGTCTTTAGAGGATCAGGTATCACATAAATTACTCACAAAGTATTTAGTAGTGAGTTTTGTCCCATTGATTGTTGGTGTCAGTACCTGAGAGTAGTTGTTGCTGTCTTATGTGTTGTATTTCAGACAAGAACTCAGATGCTAATGGCTATTGTTAGCATGGCAACACAACTTTCTAGCATACTTGCAAGTTTGTTTCTGCATATATAGTAATAACTTCAAACAAGTACTTGTACTTTACCAGAGTATGTGCATTTTATGTTACCTTTATTTTTACTGCACTACAAGTGAGGGGAAAACAGCCCCAGTCTGTAGTAACAACATAATTCTGCCATAAGTTTTATCCCTCACAATTTGTCAAACTAATCTGGACCAGACAAAAGAAAATTCTACATTGTTTAAAATATGCATTTTTCTTAGTGGAGCACTTTTGTACTTTAAGTTAAGTTGTATAAGGTACTTGTAATGGAGTGCTTTTTCAGGCAAATACTTGCGCTTTTACTTGAGTATTGAGTTTGTGTACACCTAGGCCTGACTTAATGTAGATTTCCATTAACACGCTGTATGTTGGTCAGCCTTTTGCACATAAATAATATGTGTATAAGTAATGCATCTCTTTGGATAACATTCAAAGCAAAATCAATCATTAGGTTAATCACCCTAAAAACAATCATCAATATATTAATTGAGATATAATCATTAGGTGCAGCCTTATTACATTGCCAGTTTTAATATGATGGTTAGTAATCCACTTACTCTAAATCATAAAACCATCTCAATAATTGGCATCTGCAGTATCAGTAGGGCAAAATGGACCAACTCATGATGACTAATGTAGCAGTAAATGTCTCTCCTCAGATAATCAAGTGTTAGTGACTGGAGTTGTAAGAGTGCACTGAGTAGTAGCCAGAGGAGAAGCATCATTGATTAACAATCAACAACTAAAAAGGAATCCGTTGGAATGCCAGCATGCTGGATACCTAATCAATATGACATGGTTTTTATTTGTGTCCCTAGGCCATTGTTATCAATGGATCTGTGTCAAAGTAGTGGAGTCTGTTGGCTGTTGCATTTCCTTGACAATGATACCGCATCCATTAATACTTCCCACATTATCTGTTCAATAACTGACAGTCATTGAAGTCCATGCATCAGTGCTAATTGTAGGTTAGACAATTGTGGTTCCATTATGAATTTAACTATGTTGAGGAAATATCTTGTAACAGCAATGCTTTGTTTTGTTTTATGTTAGGGTCAGTGATCAAGACAACAAATGTTCATGTGTTTAAAGCAAAAAAGAATGTTGAATCATCCAAAGATGTAGAGGAAATTAATTTACGGCAGAGCAAAAACACATGCAGCTTTTTGTCAGTGGTAATCTCCTTGATGTCATCCAGTTGGGCTTTAGGAATGCCCTCCTGGGAACCACAGGCTGGTCCTCTGTCCTCATTCTACTCCATTATTAAAGGTATGCAAAGTTCAGGGAGAAGAAAATACAAATATATAAACTGAGCACACACAATGAGATATATCAAGTCTAAAAACAAAAGTGGTGTCTGTCCGTTTGTATATTATATCTTTGAAAAGCAGGAGCAATCTGCTTATACACAAATGGTTGCTGCTGTTTTGGCGATGAGGAGGCATAGGTGAAATGAAAGAATGCGCCAAGAATGCATGCTTATGCGCGTTAATATATTTGGAATGATGGAGGAAGAAATAATACGAGCAAATCATCTGTCCACCAATCCAAGTGTGGAGCTGTTGGGTGGGGTTCACAAGAAGGAGCCATGTAACACTTGCATCTGCAATGCAAGAAAAAGCAGCCTGCTAGATATTTGCATGTTGTCAATCATAAAATTTTTCTTAGAATATCATCTGCAAGAAGTCTAATTTTCAAGATTGTACATGCAATTTATATTTTAGAATTTATATGGGATCATGGTACTGTAAATCTGTTTGCCTTCTTTGCTTTGGCATCGATACTGTAAAGCCACCCCATCATCATGTCTTCACTCCCCACAGGATGACTTTGGTGAAGCCTTTTCATCTTATGGCACCAGTAAGTCATAACATTGAATCACCACAATTTTTATCACGGTGTATCTATGTGCCTTGACATGTTGGATAAACTGAAATGGAATTTGGGAAAGACATTTATGTCCCCGTCAGGATGACCTGAATGAAATTAACCTAAATGAACATATAACTTCTAATTTATCACTTTTACTGGGTGAAAAAATTTTACTATTGTAATATTTTGGTTTTTGTCACTTTCTGTGAAACTTAAATTCTTCTTCTTCTAGCACTTCATCTTCAATGTATGCTCCCAGACTTTGCTTGCTTTTGTTCCTCACTGTAAGTCGCTTTGGATAAAAGTGTCTGCCAAATGACTAAATGTAAATGTAGGTGTTGTTCTTGTTTTTTACAGTAAGTATTATGTCTTTAGTTACAGTTTTTAGTTATACTGCTTGATTAGAGTCATACTATAACAAATGTATTAGCTGAAGTTAGATAACAGGTCATGTCAGTTTAAGAATTTTGAAACAGAATTTTATTTTAAGTTGTAATTTGCTAGATCTCAAGTCACATCTCTTATAGAGTAGGGACATGAGAGGTCATGTGAGGCAGGAACAAAAGAAAGAAGTAAATCAGTTACTACAACAGTCACGAATTGGCTGCCACAGGAAAACAACAAAACCAAAAATCTAATGAATATCTGGCACAGTAGCACCACAGTACCCAATGAACACACCCACGATATTGGCTATATTCAAACTGCTATGATGCTAATTTTTTATACAGTAGCTTCTGCATTCACTTAGGATATTGTACCATTAGTGAGGTATGTGAGGCCATTCTACTGTTTTTGACTGGTAATCCCTCTCACAGATGTGTCCGCTTTCTTAGTCTGTCACACAATGCTTTGATTGGTCAATTGTTTCTCCAGCTAAGATCTACTGCCATCACAGATAATAACACCAGATTACTCTGACAGTAATTTGGCAGTGGTTTAGAAGTCTGGAGAGAGTCTTACCTGACAATGGAAGAAAAGTGTAGGTTATTAACAAATGTCACCTGACGTGTCATGTATTCATTACAAGTACAGGCAGCATAGAGTAAATTACAGATCATGTTACTGTCAAACTATAGCCCTTACTGTCCGCAGTACCAAAACCAAGCAGCAAAATCTCTGAAAGCAAGAAAGAAACTGCATTTGACAAAATGGATCTGCCCACAGGCAGCTGACTGTAGGAGGCGTTGGCAGCACCTGGTGGCCTTTCTGCATTCAGTCTGGCTGCACAGTCAGGGCTGTGTAGGCGTGTACAGACGGTGCTAGATTGGCACCTCTCTCATTCTCTTGTTAGTTTTGTTCCACCTGTTAAGAGTGGGACTAATTACACCTTTATCATTCTTAATGGGCACGGTCCAAAACTCAACAAGCAGTGCTTGTTTGTGCTGAATAGGTGGGGCATTTGGCAGGTAAGGTACATGCATCCAAATGAAAAATGAATGTAGTGTCCTTTGTTACACTGAAGCTAATGATGAAATCAAATAATGAATAATGAATCATTCAGTTTCAGCTCATTTAATCTCTCACAAGCCTCTGCCACAGCTTCTCCCATGATTACTTATCAGATAAACTATCACATCAACTATCCTGTTCCAAAGGAAAACAAAAGGCTTTGGCTGCTTTCTTATATACAGGTAGAAAAATTAAAATAAACACAGTTGAGGGTTCAAAAATGCAAGCAGAGAAACTAAAGTCTGTTTTAGACTTTTCCCCTCATATTTTACTTTCGGCATCCCCTTCAACTGTTTTCATTGTCTTTTGAAACTTCCCAAGTTCATCATCTCTCATTTAACTTCACACACAATAATGACTTTGTATCACTGTATTTAACAATCTTCTTGCCATGATGAACATCACGTAGTTGTGAAATTAGATCCTTTCAAAAAAATGCATATATGGACACCTCATCATTTATAAAAGCAGAAAAATGATTTGGTCTGTACTCTGAATGTTCACTGTCAATCCAGTGAAATATCAAATAGTTAGGAGTGGCAGTGGTGGTTGGTATATATTTGTTTGTATTTCTGCAAATACTCAATTTATATGAATTATAAAATTAGGTTAAATGTGCAGTGACTCTTCCACCAGTGGCTATTAATACAATATTGTACCCTTATTGTTACTGTTATTTTTATTTCTGTATTTCTATGTGTAACATTTAAATTGCTAAATTATACCTTCCTGTTTTATAGGCTTGAATTGTGCAACAGACACAGAGTAGCATGTAACTGTAGTAAAGGGAATTTGTTGTGAAGCCCATCAGAGTGAAGCTAGGCATATACTGTCTTGCCATGCTTGCGTTAATTATTCTATAAAGTTAATTACGTAATAAATACCCACAGTCTAGACTGATGAGAGAATGCTACTCACCAAAAAATTCAAAATCATTTCTATAACAGCTACATGCTTAAGTCTTATATTTTGCCTGTAACAGCATTTTACAAACAGATATCTTGGGGTGTTCCACAAGTCACCTGCTTAGGTCCACTTTAATTTTATATTTTTATCAATGATTTACTGTATATAACCAGTCACTGGTTAATCAGTATTCCTGGCTACCATTACACCATGTATCCATCCCCCAACTTAGTGTTGGGGGACAGATACAAAAAAATCTCCAAGGCACTGAACATTCCCCGGAGTTGCTTTTTGGCCATCAGACAAGACGCTATGTTTGGCAGACACCAAAAACCGCAAATAACCACAAACACACCATCCCCACTGTGAAAAACGGTGGTGGCAGCATTGTACTGTGGAAATGCTTCTCGGCAGCTGGTCATGGAAGGTTTGTTAAGGTAGAAGGTAAGATGAATGCAGTAAAATATAGGACAATCCTGGAGGATGATCTTACTCAGTCGGCAAGACAACTATGGCTTGGGCGAAGATTTGTTTTCCAGCAAGACAATGACTGAAGCATACAGTGAAAGCTACTCAGAAATGGTTTACTGACAACAAGCTGAATGTTCTGGAGTAGCCGAGTCAAAGCCCAGACCTCAATCCAATAGAGAATTTGTGGATGGACTTGAAAAGGCCCATTCACACCTGATCCCCATGCAACCTGACAGAACTTGAGCAGTTTTGCAAAGAAGAATGGCATAAAGTGTCCAGATGTGCAAGCCTAACTGGGACCTATCCACACAGACTCCATGCTGTGATTGCAGCCAAAGGTACATTTACTAAATACTGACCCGAAGGGGATGAATATTAATGCAAACAATAATTTAACCTTACATTTATTTATTGACATTACTTTGTAGAAACCTGTTTTCGGATTTTTTTTTGTCAAAGTCGCCAAATTATTTTGACCATGATTAATTTATAATGTCAATTAAAGGGTGAAACATTGAAGGGGGTGAATACTTTTTATAGGCACTGTACTGGCAACCTGCCCAACGTGTGCTCCAGTGCCCAGCAACACTTAACAGAATAAGCAGTTTAGATAATGGCAAGTAGGACAAATGCTTAAATGTTGATTTAGTTAGGTATGCAGGACACTTGACTTCTGTGCATCATCAACATTTGTAGAGATGAAAGAGAATCTGTTGAGTTAAATATCATTACTAAATTGAAATAAATGACGACAGAGCATTGCCAAAACTAACAGGTATTGCAGTTGGTAGCAGGAATGTTCTTGCTAAATCATATATTGCCTTAAGTAGAGCAAGTCAATAAAACCAACTTGGTCTGATTAAACTGATCACAATGTCTGCATGACTTTTGTGGCATTTGTCCTGTACATCATCACACTGAATTTAAAATGAAACACTGTTCATATTTCCAAAGTCAAGACTTGTAGCATTAATTCAAGGGCTTTGTTGCATTAACACACACACACAGACACACACACATTTTAGGTGGTTCATTAATATAAAAAAATAAGTCTTGACTTTGCTCACATCTTGAGTGTTTCATTTTCAGCAGTGAGAAGATGAGAGTAGTGCTGTGATTCTCTCTGACTATCCATCCTTTCTAAGTGCTGTTAGTCAGAGGGAGATGACACCACAGCAGACAAACTGGTCAGGGAAAAGGGCCGCCTGCTGGGCTGTGAGTCATGTCAATCTGGACTGCAGCGAGACATCATCACTCTGAGGCAGAACAGAATGAAGATCCAGACCGTGGCATGACAAAATAGCTCGTCATGCAGAGAAAGACACAGCCAGTATGCCAGGCATGTCTGGCTGAATCACACATAGCCAACGCGCATGTAGACGCACACTCATAATGAGCTTCCAGCACTAATGACTGGACTGAAGCTGCTGGTGGATATTATTTTCTTTTTATGTTCACTTTGACAATATTTATGTCAAGGAAATTCTAATGTTGTTTCACCAAAAGTGTTTTTTTTTTTTGGCATTAGTCTTTGTACTAATGACAAATTGAGTTGTATAAGTTGTAAGGATATTGGGTCTGACTGTTTGACATTATGTCTGCCTTTTGGTCATTTTTGTCTCTTTTGGTAATGTTTTGTGTCTATGTGGTAGCTTCTTCTCTTGGACCTGCACCTATTTATCTGTTAACCCACTTTGGTAATGTGTCCATAAAATTACTAATACTGTTACTCTGGTTAAATGTAATCACATATAGGGCAATTAGAATTTACTGTAAGAGATGTTCTGGTTTAGCAAACGAAACCTAATGACACCATCTAATCGCTCCACCTCAGAGACAAAGTCAAAGCCAAATAAATTGGACTTGACTTTCACACAAAGAAAGTGTGCAGTACCGGACAGCCATCCTGACTGAACCACAGTGTATCGTCTATGAAAGGGCAGGTGGTGATTCGCTTCTCTCAACATAGGTTCTCAACATAACAATGAGGCGGGGTGAACAGTGTTGACACGGCTGCTGCTGCTTACCTCTGCCTTCTGCCTTCCTCTGAGGGCAGCATGATGATGAGTTATTTTTCTGCAGCTTGGCACAGCATGACATATTCAGCTCCCCAGATGGTCCTCACCGTGATTCAGTTAGTCGCCTTGTCTGTTGCTGGGCAGCATGTGTGGGCCAATGAAACATCACACACACTTCAGAGCTCTGTTTCATGTGGCGAAAACCAGCAGTCACCAACACAGGACATGATTTTTTTTTTTTTTCTCCCCAGAGATTCATGAATTAGTTTTCAGCAGTGTAACGTCTGCCATTCAGAGCAGTGGCGCCGCGAAGTTTAGGGTGGGTGCATGGGACTAATGACCAACGGATATTTTCCCTCCTATTACTCTCATTATGACTTTATATTTAATTTATTGTTAATGTTCCTAAACATCATTTTAGGGAAAATGTGTGTTTAAATCCTCGTAAAGCTGGTGGATAAATGACAAACTGAATGAAAAATGAGGACAAATAGTAAGAGATTTTAAAAGTGAAGTTTAAGAAAGGTGGTGTTTGAGTATCCAAACACTGGATTTGGGCCTTGTAAAACGGACAACTATTGTATTTTGTATAAATCTGATTAATATGAGTGTAATTTTATATTGTTTAAAAAAAAAATTGTTAAGTCAAAGATGGCACAAGACTAATTCCTGGTATACCACACGGTGTGGAAGACTAAACTCAGAGTGGATCAGTGTTTCTTCAGGCTGAAGAAAGTATTGCAAATGTGTTGCTAATGTAGAAATTACTGCCTAGATTTTAGGCAATAGGTTTTAGGTTTATAAACTGAGGTCTAAAACAGTGGCAAGACAGGAAATCCAGCTTTCAACTAGTTTGTCTGTTTTTTAAGGATGTAATACTGTATTTCAGTGTGTTTTCTACTGCTACTGTATACCTGCAACTGCCAACTATTCTTGACATTCCTCCCTCTGACACTCAAGTGTAGGTAAGCATTGCTGTTTGCAGTTTTATGTTGCTTTGGATAAAACTGTCTGTAAATGTATTATAGTTTTATTCAATGTAAAGTAGAGCTGCATATCTGGTGTATATAAAATTCTGTAGAGCACAGTCCATTCTACAGAAATTTGAAATCATTAGCAGTAAAACACATCACAGTGCTGACCGTATTATTTTAACTGAAGTGATGTCTAGAAGGATCAGCAGGTTAAATAAAGGTCAAAATAACTGCATCTATGTAATATGAACTTATTCAGAAAACAAAAAAATGACAGGAAGATGTGAGCAAATGGAAAAAAGCCCTACATTGTTAAAATAACAACCCTCTCCAACTTTTTCGCTAAAAGCTCAAGTGAAGTGAGTCTCTAAATATTTCTTTTGCAGATCATCCCAGGCTGCCACTCCTGCATGTTTTTGTGATTACCACATGTGCTGTTACCAGGGAGAAGCTATAAACTGTGGCTGGCCTGGATAATATTCCACCTGGTTGTGTTAACCTGACTCCACACATTATTCAGCCTGGAATAATTTCAATTAGAGCTCTAGACCTGTGACTCAGTACATTAGTCACCTCTGAACACCGTATACAGTGCTACCTCTGTGCAAATGAATGCAAAACAAAAAGTGACAAAAGCACAATTTATTCAACAGTAAAAATCAGGTCTATTGACTTTATGGCCTTGCCCTAATCAAAATACATATTAGATGCTCCCAAGAGACCATGCAATCCAGACTGCTTGTACAAGTCATAATACAAACTCCCTGAGAAGCTGTGTAACAACACTAGTCTTCAGGCATCGCAAACTGAACTGCCATGTTCATATAAGTTGATCGCAGGTCAGATTTTACAGTAATGTGCCAAAAAGACAGCTGGACAATTCATCACAATAAACAAAAACATCAATATGTAAACATGATGAGTAAGGTGCACAAAAAGTTTGATGCGTTATGATTGTATTTTTTTGTTAGTAGAACTTCTTTCTAATAGTTAGGTAGGTACAACTTTGGTGCTCAATGGGGTGAAGGTCAAGGCTCTGTACAGGCAAGTTTTTCCACAACAAAATCATCAAAGCATGGCTTTATAGTCCTTGCTTTGTGCACTGGGGCACAGTCATGTCACAATTGAAAAGGCCCTTTCTCAAACTGTTGCCACAAAGTTGGAAGCAAAGTATTGTCCAAAATGTCTTGGTGCTGGAGCTTTAAGATTGTCCTTCACAGCATATAAGGAGCCTAGACCAAACTGTGAAAAACAGCCCCTTATCATTATCCCTTCAGGCGTGGCAAAATACCTTTGTCCATGTAATGTACAGTATGCAGTATACACAGAATATACAATCTGCATAGCTGCATGTATGAACAACCGGTAGGTGTGCATGGCACATGTGCCATTATGTGGTGAGCATATACAGATACTGAAGTGCTCTGTCTATTGCTGGTTGTCCCCGAATTTTTGTACCTTTCATGGAGAGCATCTTTCATTTGCAAAAAAGAGGCAGTTGGGCAGTTGATTTTAAATTCTTACTGCCTGGGGTCTGTCGATCACAAAGCCTTAGATCCAACTGCTGGTGCCCAATGACAAGAAGCCCAAACTTCTGGCTTAGACTTCGAGCAGAAAGTATGGTATTAAATATTGAGTTAACAAAAGTCAACAGAAACAAACAAACAATGTCCTTTACATAGGTCAAGCTGCAATTCTCTAGATCCACTGACGCACAGGCAGTGTACTGTGAAGTGTGCCACAGAGTCCTTAAAATGGGTCATAGCACTTTAGGCTGACAGGCATGAGAGCTACAGGGCAACCAGCAGGATAATGGCGGTGATCTTCAGACAGGTAGGTATTACAACCTGAGAGGAGACATCTGCCATTTGACTGAAATACACCTAAAGAATCCGACCAGAAATTGCATCAGGCCAAAGGCATTTTATACATTTACCTAGAGAATTCTGTGGCCCAGCTGTCAGGAACTGTGTATAGCGCTTTTATAGCTGGGGACTCAGTTCTCCCTGTGAAAACATGTGTAAAATCAATTTTAGTCAGTGGCATGTTTTGATAGTGTTTATGACAAAAATATTATGATACCAGGATAATACCAGGACTATTCAAAATATCACAATATATTGCATTACTGCAAGCAAGGCACTAGATTGCTATTTTTTCTTTAAATCTAATTTTAGGAAAACTGTCTAACTGAGTTAAAAAATATGCAATCAACTCCGAATCACTGTCTAGTTCTAGTTCTCTTCTTGCATGACCCAAGCCTTATTGGCCTTACCCAAGCAACATATGATGTGTATACATTAAACAAGATATACTTTATTAATCCCATGAAAGGAAACTAGGGCAAATCATTCCAAGAATAGTTTAAGCTTGCTGGTGTTCCTCTCAGTCAAAGTCCATAAGAACAAACAAGACACTTGTATGTTGTGAAGTAAGGCCAGAATAATAAACTTCATTCAGAACTGGAGCAATGACTCAATGATTCAGTCTTCTTTTAAGAAGAGATGTGGTCTAATGACTGGACTGCATAGCAGGGCTTCAGTATATAACATGACTATAAGGGGATGTGGAAGGGGTAGCTGACCCTCCCCTTACAGCTGTGACCCTATGCGCTGCTCCCAGGCCTTCCTGATGTTTCATGCCCAGCTCGTGCTCACCCTCCACATGGCTCTGTGAGTATCTGTCTAGGACAGATTACGCTGGCAGGCGCCCAAGGCGATGCCAGGCTCTAGTCAACAGAGCAGGCTTTGTACTGAGAAGACAAACCACAAAGTCAAGCCAGCATTTGCAGGATAAAGGGTTAGAGGGGTGGGAAGGTCGTCTGAGGGGACGAAAGTCCAGAGTTAAACAAAAGGACAGGAGATGAAAAGGAAAAAAAAACACTTTGGAATTTAGCTAAACAAGCTAAACAGTTCCTCCCACTTATGTCTCAGTCATACTGAGCTACAATGTAACACAATTTTTAATATATTATAGAAAAAATTGCATTTTTATAAAAATCAAGTCTCGGGGGAGTCATTGTAGTCTCTTTGCATACAACATCTCCTCTAACTCTTCCCATGTACTAACTGGAGAATTTAAACTTTTGCTCTCTGGCATCCATTATAGAGTCCTACAATTAAACAAGAACAGGCTAAAGAATGCTTTTTCATCAGTCGACTCTGTTGCTCAATCAACTGTGCAAGCGTTTAATCAACTGTTTGGATTGTTGGGTGTTGGTGTCCTTTGTGTTATCCGTTTGTGTTTTTGATGGAGCAGTGCAAGTTTCAGCTCACAATAAGGTTCATCCCATCGTAGCACGGAAAACATTTTCTGCCCTGAGTTCATGAAGGTCACTCTTTGTCTTCAGAGACTTAACTATTGCATTTATCTGCTCCATTCACGACTGGGTGTGGTCCCCTGAGCTCATGGAGTCAACCTTAAAAACATATAATGCAGGATCTGAGTGTGAGGATACTTAACAGGAGTGACACTGTGATTTATGATGATTTATGATGATTAATAGCATGCTGAAATGATGAAGTCTGGGACTCTTGGTGGAGCTGGTGTACGTCACGTCTAGAGTTGTTCTATGCGCCTCTTAAGAGCAATGGTGGTTTGACTCAATAGCAGTTATGAAAAATGGGGTAAACACACACATCCATCTGCACTAGTAGGTCAGACTACTACAACAAGAAGTATCAGATTTCTGGGACATTGTATCAAATTTGAACCTATTATAATGCAGGAAACTCCACTATGAAAGAACTGGGATTTCTCCAACAACAGGCTGGCAGCAAATTGAGAGGGAAGAGGTGGAATGGTGTCACGGTTCTGAAAGACAGGACCTTGACATGAGACCACTGGCATGTGTACTGTGGTTTCTTTCTCTTTACACCTTTCAGTAGATATACAATAAAGATCATGATTTTATAGATACCTCTGCCAAAAAAAATAAAATAAATTCCATGAGTCCATGTACTATAGGTGAAAGAAGGGCCATACTGTGCTATAGTATCTAAAGTATATTACGGGGTATTTCAAAGCACACTCTATCAAAGCCACCACAGGTTAAAGTCCACTCTAGGCCCATTTGTTCTCATTAATATAGTCTCCTGCCACCTCGCCAGCATGGAAGGGCACTCAAAGCAGACTCTAAATGGGTCCTATTGACTGAGTCCATTGATTCTGAGTTTCTTGATTCCACTACACTTCTACCTACTACATGATAAAGTATTCAAGTAATTATTACAATCACAGGCAACAGCAGGTAGCTTGGTACTGACATAAAAATCAATAAGGACCAATGTCAGTAATCACCTAACACTTAATGAATCAGTGCAATGCTTTATTTCTCTGGATTGTACCAAGCAGTCTGCTACAAAGAGATTATCAGGTGGGCCGTGGATGAAAAGACACTTCAGTTTCTTCATGGTTGGACATACATCAGCCCACGTTGGACCACAATGACCTGATACCACAACAGTTCCTTTTAATTTTTTTAGCTCCAACAATCATCATCTGCTGCTTGACAATAAAGTTGGGTCACTCTCTAAGTATATTCACAGTAGGTGTCTGAGCATGCACCCTAACACATTGTCACACTTTTCCTTCGTCCCCAGCTGCTGAATTTGGTGAATCCAATTTTGAGCCATTTCTGAAATGGAAGATGCTGATGCAACATGGTTACTTTTATCCCATGTCACTGATGCCCACAAGGTCAGCATAATGGATAAACCCATATCTAAATGCCACAAACTGCATGCACTGTACATGGGCCATAATTGGACTGTGGACAATGTGCAGACTCTTGTGCTCAGTCCCCACAAAGCACCAGGTTGTGATTACTGGGAGTAGGTAGGCCAGGATTAGTTGTCTGTCTCAACAAAAAAGGCTAGTTCTAGCATGAGATATGCATATGTCAGTGGGGACAGAAACCACAGCGCTTGCTACCCCTCCTTTTCTATGCTCCATAACACCGACCCAGTCCCTCAACCAACACCCTTGTCATGTTTGCCTCAGCTAATGCAGGAATATGGAGCTTTCAGAACTTAGATGAAGCCGTCTTTGTGCCAGAAGACTATTTGGCCAGAATGTTCATGTACTGATTGACAGCTTTGAGCTCTCACTCCTGACTGTAACATTCCCTGATTGCTTGGAAAGACAAGGCATGATGAAAGATTCATTGTCTTGATTGCAGTGCAAAGAAAGACAGCTATGAGAGCTTTATATTAAATTATTGATAGGTCTGATGCTTGGTGAAAATTATATATAATGTATATATCATTTATCAATTTTCCTTGTCAGGTACATGGTGAATATTAATTAAGCTATTACATTCTGTAGTGGTTTAATATCTTTATTATAAATCGAATTAAGTTGGCATTTTCTTGTATTCTTGATTGGTCACTAATGAATGTACAGCGTATATCTATATTTCACATGTATGACAAATGTACACAGAGAAAAATGATAACAGCTAACAACTGTCTCTCCCATGACACCACAGCCGCCCTGTGCATATGTACTGTGTACACACGTACACACACACAGTCGCACATCATACATTATGAACACAGTCCATCCTCCTCAGCTGTTTTTCGTGAGCCAACACCAATCTAGAAGGTGCGTGACAGCAGCAGTAGAATATTATGTTACAATGTGAGTTAGTGTGTGAATGGGGGAAGCAGGATTTAGCCACATAAGCTTTGCATGGTTAGGAGTATCTGTGGCCGTTGGCTTCCCTGAACCTAAGCCCTTCTCCTCGGTATATATGGCTGCCACACCTGTCCCCACTGACATATGCAATATTACTTTCTCTGGTTCACTCAGGAGGGTTGGATGGTGTATAAAGTGTGTATGTTTCTGTATTTTATTGCCTACAGTCAATGTTTAACATTTGAGAAATATCTGTTTTTACTATGTGGTATACTTTAATTTTAAAATAAGCAAGCACAAAACTGTCCCAACCCCCTCATACAACCAAAGTGTCTGTTTGCTTTAAGAGAGCCCACAAGTACAGAGGCAGTTGTTTGACCCTTTTTCACAGTCTTATTCAATTGAACCAAAATGGCAGCTGACTTTTGTCCTAAACGGTCAGAAACACTGTAAAAGCAATTGTACAAGCAAAGCGACTTGGTTGGGTTTAGGGACAATGTTGGGTTAGGTTTACAGATATTAACAAATGATTTGACGAATGTAGTAAATTCATCATTCCTCCTATACAATGTTGGCAAACAAGTAGGCCATAGTGGGCATTGAAATAGCCACAGTAACAATCTAGAAGTGACAGTGATTTGTTGTTTCTCTATGTCTTGATGTTTACCTGTGGAGATAATGGTACACTCACACATATATTTCCACTTTTGTTGAGAGTCAGTTACTTTTTACTGAGACACAGACAATATTTCTTGTCTTTCTCCTTTTAACAAAATTTTGCACTATAGCCAACATCTGGTAAGGGTTAGGAAAATCTAACTTCTGCTTTTGCGCTCTGTCATTACTTATATTGTTTCAAAACAGCCACACTCACAGTTTAGTTTGTCTTCTTTTTCTGATGGATATACTATCTGTTATACAGGTTGTGTCCTACATTGCTGCACTAAACCATCAGGCAAATCCACAAGTATAGTGAAAAGTACAACTAAATCACCATCCATAAAGTTTAAAAACTATTTCTCTAATGTGTGTAATGGCATATATTGGCACTATCCCTGAGGTACTGTACACAAACGGCCCCATAGTCTAGCATGACTGGGATTGTTTTGTCATGTTACCACTAATAACAAACCACATAGTCTCAAATGGATCCCAACAGATTTCTTTCATTTATAAGACACTGAATTACATAATTCATCAGTACAGTCACCAATTAGCTTGTAGCCTCAATATGTGAACTGTCTCATGATTGACAGATCTTGATTCCAGACTACCAGCCTGCAGACTGTATTTATAACCCAGCTAAGCTACAGTATATATTATCAGTAGCCAGACTGTATTTTCAGAAGAGTGTGATGATGGTTTGAGTTGTCATCCATGTTGAAGGAAGACCCTTCACTGCAGCGCGCCACTTACTGTAAATCTAGCTCCCAGAAGGATGTTGTCTAGAAATGTCACATAATGCCACATTTGAACATATCTAACATCAAACTCAGACACTGAATAAGTGAGTCAATCAGCTTCTGAGTGAGCTGTTGTTCTGTAGACAACAGGTTGCTGTGGTAATGTTACAGTAAGTAAGCAAGAACATCAGGAAGAGTAATTATACATTTAAACTAGAATGTCAACTGGATTTGCTTATAGAGTGAATGTGGTGTATTACTAAGGGGCAGAGTGAACTATGTTTATGCAAGTGAAGAAGTACACACACTCGCCAATAACCTTGCAATAGATGAGAACACTTGAGTACCCAACAGCTGCAGACTTGATTAACAATGCCTGAGAAAGACTAGACTAAAATTACACTGATGAGAACTAAACAAAATGTAAAACGACTAAGATTTGACTAAAACCAATTACAGATTTTCATTAAAATATAAATAAAACCAGATGAAAACCAGATGCTGAAATATTTTACTAGTGCATCAGATTATTGACCAAAAACATAGCAGTTCATTCAGATTATCTGAATTATCATAATCTGCAATAAAAAATAAGAAAACAAAGGAAGACCACCTACAATATTATTAAAAATCCCTCATAGAACAGGAACTGTTGACAACTTTAAACACAAAACAAAAAAACAAAATAATTTACTGTAGTATAAAATCATAAATGATCTTTTTAAAATAGTGACAAGTAGCAAATAGCATCACTTTTGGCAATAAAACATAATTTGTCTCATGCCAAAGTCCACAACTAAGTAATCAAGCAACTACCTGGCTGAGTACAAAGAATCATGTAAAACCTAGGCCGCTGACGCACATGAAAATATAGTATAAATACTCAATGCCTGCACATTTTGTCTTCATTCATGCCTACTTTACTCCTTCTGTGCTCTTGTATGGTCATCTGCATGTTGGTTTTATTACAGTTCTTGCCTCATCCTTCTGCCCCAGAGGGCTGACAGATGAGGCAAGGTCTACACTGTTTATAAAGACTCCATACTATATTCCTTGCATTAATAATCCATAGACAAGGGTATTCCCTGCAGTGTTAAAGTTGAAATGTACACCCAGACAAATGTAAATCTGCAGAAAAAACACATGCACAAAGACAAATATTTAATGCTGTGTTTCATTCCCACCATGTTGGATCATGTATCATCAGGCCAGGGATGGAAATATCATTTCCATGGTGGAAAGAAGAAAAGCAAACCCTTCC
>OMLM01021104.1:52980-69681 GCA_900302695.1 Helostoma temminkii | reverse complement strand
AAGCAAACCCTTCCTTCCATGCTTTGTCTCCGCTTCCAAAAGCAGCGCTGTTAAATTACAGAGAGCATTCCCTGCCAACTGTTCTGTGGCCTAATGCATTGAGGGGAGGAAAAAACATGCAGAAAGAAATCTCTAGGCAAAGTACTCTGTAGGGTTAACTAAGCAATCTACACTACACAGCAGGGCTACTTCAGAATGGTTAGCCACCAAGTGTACTCAGCCATGGGACACTTCTTCTTAGAAGAAAGAAACTAATAAACTATTTAAAATCCACATATGATTAAAATTATTTGCTAAAGGTGATTAAGTGAAACAGATATAATGGATAAACAAGACAACAGTGAATACACAGGTGGATAGTTAGGTCATTGTTCAGTGTAAATGGACCTGTTGGATATAACTATTTAATCTTAGTGTGTCAAATTAGCATTGATGAGGGTTTAATTATGAGCTTGACCACCTAACCCCAGCTCACTGGATTATACACAGCAGCAATTACAACTTCAGACAAGAAAGAAAAGGTTAAATGCAGTAAACTCTGCATTTAGAAGCAAACATTTACAGGCTTGTTGCTTCTGGGCATCACTGTTCCCCCCGCCCCATTAGAACTACAACAGGAAGTAGTTCAAGCAAAAATGAAACTGATAATTCAGATGGCTACAAGTAATGGATAAGTGGTTGAACTAGTTAATCAGTTAAATGCATGAGAGGCTGCAATGTCAGCCCAGTACAGTGACTCAGACGTTGAGTCCATCAGGCCCCATGCTTGCTTTTAACTTGATGATATGATCTCTGCCGAAAGGCCAAGCTACTGTATACTCTGCTTTAATCAGACGTCCAATCTTCTGTTGGACGGGATTTGAATGTACTAACTAAACTAAATAATAACTTGCTGACAAAAGCAGTCAGCAGTCGGAAACAAAACATAATGTGATATACTGTCTGTGGTCTGTCATGAATGTATGAAGATCAGCCTGGGTTAAACTTTCTACCAATAATTGCACAAATGCTAAATTGTATTTTCATTTCCATTAAATAACTATTTTGGAACATGACAAATGCTTGTGATTTTAACCATACACTTCATATAAGGTGAGTTTTTAATATTGTCTCTGTTGTGACACTAGGCAGCATTAGATATTTCTAAAAGTTTGTCGTCCACTGTTAATCAGATCTGGGAAAATTAAAAGGAATAATGTTACAAGATTTTTCTCCTGACTTTCTAAGTAAAATCAGCAAACAATGTTATTCCTCCTAACAGTTGTTCTTTTAGACACATATCCAGCTACCATAGCTGAACCAATTAACCTTACTGAATACGACATTTGGACAGCATGGTGGTTTGATGGTTAGCATTGTTGCCTCACAACATTTAAGACCCCGGTTTGATTAAGCGGGACGGTCAGGTGCCTTTCTGTTCTCCCTGTGTCTGCATAGATTTTCTCCAGGTGATCTGGCTTGCAGTTAGAGTATTTGATGAGTTTAAGTTGCCTGTGAATAGCTGTCTGTCTCTATATGTCAGTCCTGTGATAGACTGGTGACCTGTCCAGGGGTGTACTGCCCCTCTCGCCCAGTGACAGCTGGCATAGGCTCCAGTATTCCTGTGACCCTTGAGGACAAACGGTTTGGATAATGGACAGATGATATGACATTTGCCTCAATGTCGATAAGCCCAGTCCTTTCTCTTATTGTGTAACCACAGTTGTCCTTAGTATTTTTACTAGCGGTATCAGTTGGTATACAAGTAAACTTGAGCCATTACTTATTAAATTGTGGCATCCAACAACACAGCAAGATGATCTTCATTAGGTGATGTAGTGACAGCATCTGATGTCTGGCCACAGTAGGTCACCACTGAGTGAACATGTAATGTTCAGGAAATCGAATCATTCTGGTTATTATTAACTTTTTAACATTTGGATATTGAAATAAAATTGTTTTTTTATATGGACTTTGTTAAAATTCAAGCCAACAAAACTCAATAGCCATTGTTTTCGGTTAATTTTATAGGGTTGTGGGGGTACAATGTAGAAGATGTTGGGAACCACTGCTTCTCAGTCTCTATATGTGCGGTGTTCCTCAGCTGTATTCTGTTTTTATGTTCTGGACAGAGGGAAAGGAAAGCCAGAAAATGAATTGTTGTTGGACAGTTCTATCTGTTATTCCAGCTCGCTCTGTTGAAATGTCCCCCTCCCAGGTTCAGCTGGAGAGAAGCGTATATCTACAGTATGTGATTACACTGTCTTTTCTACCTTTAACTTGGTGTGTGCTGACTTCATTTTTGTTGGATGTGAGACACTGCTCTCAGGGGTACTGAGGAATGCTTGGTGAAAAGATGGATATTATGCTTCAATGAAACAGTACCTGGTCTCACGCGTCTGCCTTCCACAGTCCTTTTTTCTGGGTTGCCAGTCAAAAGGGACCCCATGCCTTGCATGAGAGAGCGGTAAGACATAATATGTCGAGTGGAAGGAAAAAAATTTTATGAGATGTATGAGACATTACAGTGCACTTACTTTATATTGTCAAAGCTAGTGGAGCATGTATTTTGGAAAATCTTAAGGCTTATCATCAAACATCATCTGAAAACCCTTTATGGTGATGGAATTGAAGCAGAGTGCTGTTTTAGACGATTCTTGTACTATTCTATAAAACTGACAATTTGATTAGCACACCCACTTGATGCAACAATTTATTCTTCACACAGCTACTTCCACCACTTTTCATGTTTATAATCAAATAAAACACCACAAACACCTTTAAGAAGACACTGTCTAAGAGCATGCACAAATTCTGCAAATCTTGCCTTGCCCCTTCCTTCACCCCACATTTGCGTAATGCTATCTGGAATAAATAATGCCTGCACAAATCATCTTGTTTGGCCAGAGTGGTGTCAAACACAATGTGTATTCTCACAGCAAAACCGCAACAGGAACCAGAATCCAATCTATGCCTAAAGGAACAGTGTATTGCAGCAATAACACAAACCAACTTTGACACTTTGAATCAACTTTGAATCCCTAGGTACCTGCTTGTTTTTTAATATGATTTTCATTTAGGGCAACACTTACACTGTACTTGATTGTGTTGTGTATTTATCAGTCCACCACATAAGCCAGCTGTACATGCCAGGTTTCTTATAGAACCAAAGACAGACACTGTGTTTCCAGCGGTCCACTAAAATGTGGTGGGACACCTCTGGGACACACTTGTGATTGTTATTGTTCTCTTACTAAGCTTGCGTTTTGTCTATTGCATGTTTTCTTGAGTTGCAGTGAGTTGAGGTCTAAGAGTCACTGTAAAACTGCATTGACCGTGTAAGTTATATGCTCTAATGTAATTTGACAGATGTTTTCTGACATAGGAATCCTATTCACAAGAGGTAGTTAATTTGCTGCTGCACAAAATGTTTTGTCTGTTTTCCTGAAGACAAAACAGCGGAAAGGTTTATCTGTACTCCTGCTTTGGAGGGTCACAACAAACTGGGAAAATACCCGGAGATACAATGAGATCTGCTGTCCGCAAACAATGCAGTCAGGAACTGCTAAGTGCTTTTACATTCCCCTTCAAGTTTAAATAGCATCAGTCCCACAACACACGCTGCTGCACTTTTAAAGTGAATAAGTTTTACTCAGGATTTCCACAAACCACAACATCAGCGAAACACCACATGCACTGATAAAAGTGAAACGATTGTGCCTGTAGTGGATTGATCCCAATTTTTGATTTTCATTTGAACAGTTTTTAGTTTAGCCTAAATGGGTCATATTATGCAAAATCCATTTTTTTGCCATTTTTATACATTTATATGGCTCTCAGTGTATGTAGACACACATTACTGTGGATATATTTGGTTTTTGGTGGAATTGATCTCACAGTGGCAGAGAAATACAGGTGTGGTTGTATTATATCAGTGAGGACCTGTACGGTGCTGCTGGATTCACTTTAAGACTAGAGCTCAAAAATGTACTGATTAGTGCTATCTGTTAGCTAGACCAAGGTCTAGTTAAAAGTTTAAAGCCATAAGTGTTACCATGTAAAATTTTTGCTAGCTTCACAGCAGAGCTGTCTATGGTTGTAAAAGAAACAAGTGAGGTTGAATACTGCACCCATACACTGTGTTTTCAGTGTTCTTGGCAGTTTTTAAACATCCTAGGTTCTTATGATGCTTTGTGTCTCCCTACATGGGAGAAACAACAGCAAACAGGAGGGGAGGGGGGAGTGCAGCTCAAAACTAGTCGTTTCAGAGATTCTTTTGCTCTGAGGGCAAAATTACTGCCAAGGCAGAAACAAAAATGTGCATGGTTTTTCAGCATGAAAATTAAATAGCATAATAGAGTTTTTATTTTATTTTCTGGTTGTTGCAAAGCATAATATATGAAAACAGCACATGCTCTGAACTGCTAAACATTATGTATAAAAAGTAAAGTAAATATGTAAACATAAAAATTACTACACACAGAAACTGTATGCCACACTCTGTGAAGGGATGGAAATACAGGTAGAGTCAAATGGATAGTTTTTCATTAAGGTGAAGCCTGGTAACTAAGTCTTTGCAAATCTACTCAAACCCTTCACAGCTCCTCACATCTGTGGCACAGCTCATGTCTTTTTCATTTATTGTGTCCACACAAAAAAATCAGTGTGAAAGTTCACTGCCTTAGATGAAGACAATGTGGGAGCTGGGGAACCCAGTATTCAGCTTTTGTATGTATTGTGTGCAGGTCTAAAAGTTGGCAGAAGGTTCACATATACAGTTCCTACAAAAAAGCAACTTCAGGTTGTTCCTTTGTTTTATTTATAGAAAGCCAAGGGCATCACTCCATTAAATGTTACCTAAATGGCGAGACAGAGTAAGATAGACTGGGTTTAGAGACTGACACATGAAGCTAATGCTTGAGTCCATTGGGAAGCTTGCATCAAAGTAACCAAACTTTTTAACTTAAGTTCCACATTCAATTTAAGTCTTGGAAAATGTGGCATATCCACTGTATGCTTCAAGATTTGGTACTAATCAATGAAAACCTAATTAAGGCTAATGCACCATGTGGAAATCTAACTTTCAGGGCACTGCTGTCCTGTTATCTATTAATTTGTCTATACACTTATGCATATGATTTCTGGAAGGGATCAAACATCCTGAATCAACCAGAAGACAGGATTACAGCCACATGTTAAACAGTCTTATCAGTAAAGTGTCTCCTAATCCCATGGGAATGAAAAGCAATTCCTATTTTTTTAAAACTGCCATCAGATGTATAGCCCTTTTTTATGCTGAAAGAAGACTAAAATGTTTAAACATGGATGCATCAAGAGACAATCAGAAATGACATCCAAAAAGAAAGAAAAACGACAAAACAAAACAAACAAAAAAACTAAACCTGAAAAGCTTTCAATTCCCAGTCACTATGTAAAATGGACTCTTGAAAATCCCATCTCAAGCAACAGAGAAAGCTGCTCAACTTTGAATATAAATCATTTTACACATGCTTAATTTTCCTGAAGTGGGAAAATGAGGTGATTTTTCTATTTTGTTTTCTTGCCCAGACCATTCCAAAAGCCAAACTTGCAAACTTCTTTTAAGGAAATGCATCAGGACCAATACTATCCAATACTAGTATACAAAAAACAATAGCTGGTTCTGAGTCATTTTCCAAGCTGTCATCCTGTCATCGCTTTTTTTGAGAAAACCACGGTGTGTTTGAAGGATATGGGATTATTACGGTTGAGGGAGGCCTGCAGCCAGGATCCAGCACACTGTTTGGCTTATGCAGTGTACAGAGTGAGAAAGGGCGTAGGGGTGCAATCATCGCCAACAGTGATGTCATCTCATGTTCTGATTTTTCACTCTTATTACCAAAGAGTTTTGGATTGTGGGGACACACACAGATTTTTCAGTATTTTGTTTTTGTCATTAACCTAAATGGTAAAAATCATTATTACTTGAACAGTGTTGGGCAACATATTCAAAAATCATAACTGAAGATGACGCCATTGGCTTATATCACAGGATGTAAACTCATGTCCTATGCATGACAGTTGGAAGTGCTTCAACATGGAAAAAAACACCACTACTTCCACAACCTTACTTTGGAAGTGCACAGAACTAGTTGTGGAATGTGAACCGCAGAACCATCCCATATGAATATAATACCTAATGGGGTGTATTGACTGAGCAAATTTGATCTGCTGTAAATGACATCCAGTTTAAAGCTAGTAGGTGGAGTGAGATTATACTTTAAGATTATAAGATTATAAGATTATACTCTTAAATATCTCATTCATGGAGCTTAGAGTTACAACCCCAACAGATGAGTATATCATTATTGAGTATAAAGGAGCATCCACCAAAAACTCAGTCTTTGCAGTTTGTGCCAAACACCATGAGATAGGGGTGTGCCATATTGGCAAATACTTATATCTTGATATTTCGAAAAAAGGTTTTAATGATAACAGTATACACTGTAGATCAGGGGGTGTCACATTCCAGTCCTCGAGGGCCATCGTCTTCGAACCAATTCTTCACTCACAGCTTCTGTCTGGCCAAAAAACACCTGATCCAGATAAACAGCAGAGGGTAAGGCAGGGATAGTTGGAAAATAAGCAGGACTGCAGCCCTTGAGGACTGGAGTGTGACACCTGTGCTATAGATGATATTGATAATGATGATATGATAATTTGTAGTTAAATGCTTTCTAACCTACGGATAAAGTCTATAGTCAAGTTGTTATGAATGACATGGATCAAAGATCTGAATGGAATGGGTTGCATCTACGTCCAATGGAAAGGTATCAGATCTGTAGGTTAAGACACACTTAATAATGTCAGCTGGCAAATCGTTAACAATGAAGATATTATCTTATCACACATATCGCACATCCCTACCGTGAGACAATTGTTCAGTTCAAGAAGAATATTTCTCAACTGTGGATGGCAAAGAATTGCGGTTTTGTGTGATTGTGAAAAGATTCAGAGATGCTGAGGAAATCTCAGTGTGTAAAGGCAAAGGGTGGAAACAGCATTGCATGACATTCAAAAAGCTTTGAGCTTTGAACTTCTCTAGGCCCAAGCGTATGTCACATGAACCAAAATGTTCTGTGGTCAGACAAGTCCATGTCTAAGTTTGTTTGGGGACAAACAGATGTTAGGTTCTCCACCAAAGACTAAAAGACCATCCAGACAGTCATCAGTGAAAGGTGTGAAAAGCAACAAGCATTGGTATATTGAAAGGCATATGCTGTGAGTGCTCTTTTTTTTTAGCTCAATCTGGTAATGAGAACATTGAGAGTTTACCTGAGAAAAATGTTGCAGAACGCTGTAAATTATAAGAGACAGAGATCTGGGATTATTTAATATATTTCAGTTGCACTGTGCATCACAAGCGGCATCAGAGGTTCCATCTTTTATAGTCTGCAAAGCATGCAAAAAGTGTCTGATCGATCCAAGATGGTTAGATAGTAGGTTCACAAACTCATGACAGCCCTAATTTGTCTCTAAAATTGTATTTTTACATTTTATAAAACCTGTGGCTGAAAGCAAAAATTTCAGCAGGAGTCTCTAGAGGAAGGACATGGCACTTTTGAAGGTTAGATGGAGAAACAAAAAGACAATGACACATTCACAAATTACTGTGTGTTTAAGGTTGTTTACTGCGTGTTTAAACAGATCTTGTATATACCCCTCTCTGCTGGCAGCTTTACTGGCTGAACACAGGCATTTTTTCCAGTGCAGTCAGGGAACAACGGCCTGCTGAACTCATAAATGTGTTACTAGACATTTTGACCAAAAAGTTTTACATGTGGAAGAAGTTTACATAATATTGTAGGCAAAAACTGACTAATGAAAACTTTAGTCTGGTCTATAAGACAGTATAAGGTAGTTGCTTAATGTTACTCCCTAAACAGCGGACAACTCATTAAATTGGCGGAAAAAAAGAAAAATCACCTCAATTCATAACAGTGATTACATCTAACAAGTAGCATGCTTTTCTGTTTTAACCTACAGTTGTAATATTGTTTAAACTGGCACAGGGTTTCATCATTTCTGCTTTTCACCACATGTCCCATCTGAACTCTGCACGTCACAACAGTCACATGATTGCAAACAACCTATTGGGAGTGTATATACGTATATAAGTATATGATATTTATATGTGTGTGTACATATACACACATATTTGTATGTAATTTTATTTTATTTTTTTGCCTTTGAAACCCAGACTTGGAAGCTTTGTGTGGCTGTCACATAATAAGGCTTCCTGTCACAAGGCTGTCTGATGCCATTAATTTGCTTCTCCCACACCGTTCTCTGGGGCTACTGCTTATACACCAAATGCCAAGCTTTTCAGTGCTGCCACATCTCTCTCAGAGCCACCATCTTTTCAAAGAGCTGAGGCACTGCCGGAGAGCCTTTTAAGAATCCAGGGCAATGTGGGGGGTGGATGGAGGGTTTCAACCTGCATGGTCTTTCCAAACATACAAGCAGAACGAAGCCTTGGCGAGAATAAATACAGCACAGCCTGAAGTGTTTTCTGAAGAAATTCACCCCTTGGACCTGTCTTGGGTAAGAAAAGAAAAAAGGACTTAGGAAGAAAGACAGAATAGAGAAAGAAAGAGAAAGGAGGGAATTAGGAGCGCCCCCCGTCAGACAACTGGAGTTCCTGCAGCCTCTGAGTGCATACCAAGGTTCGTGAAAATGAGCATGAGGGAGGTAGAAGAAAGACAAGGGCTTTTATAAAGGAGGAGGCCCAGAAGATACAGTCAACCCCCCACTGACCCTGCGCTTTTCACTGAATACACAACGATAAGGATGGCCTCTCCATCTGAAGCAACCCCTGGAGGGCTGAGAAGGAGCGCTCATCTCTTCTTCACAGGTTCTATTGGTCATGCAGGCCAGGAGGAGATTGGGAGGGCTTCGCTACAGACAGAGTGGAACAAAACAGTGGTCCGACCGAAGAAAGATAGGGACAAAGAAACTGAGACAACCAAAGAGCCAAGAGGCAGCATATTAACAGAAAATAAGAAGAAGGGGTTTTCTAGACTGATGAGATGAGGGTGAGCATGGGGGGAAAATGTCACTCATCATACTGGCTTCACCTTTGTCTGCACTGCCACATCACACAAACACACAATACAGTATATACATACAAAAGAGGCCAGTCAAACAGCCTTCACTACCACACTGTGCAGTGTTTATGTTGTGTGTGTCTGAAATAAGACTCAGACAGTAGCCCACCCAAACCTCAACGTCTCCTGAGAGATCAGTATTGGTTACATATGCAATTAAGGACATACTAGTAATGTCAGGCAGAATTCACTGTAAAGTCTGACGTAGCAGAGAATAAGCACCTAAGCACCTACAAAGTGAATGAAAATTATTTACAATATGAATGGGCTGGAAGCAGGAAAAAAACATTTAGCATTTTTGCCCAATAAAATACTTAATAAGCATATAAAATAATGATTAAAGATGAAACTGCATCAACATTGAGGGTAACTAATTTCGGTTAATCAACCTATTATTACAATCAGAGTCAAAATAAAAGCTTTTAGTAATTGCTGGATAATGTGCTCCTCAGCCCCAAGGAAATTGTTATGAATTCTAAAATATATCAGGCTGTATTTTTCAGAACTGTGTCTAAACTGATGCACAAGACATCTTAACGAGGATTTCCTCTTGTTGCTTGTTTAGTCTTACACAGAGAAAAATCCAAGCACACTAAAATGCATCCCAGGAGAGCACCCTCTCTGCTTTTTGGTCAGATGTGTCTGCCATAAGGCCAAAAGTTAAATACAAGAAGAAAATCCTGTATCCCGGACTTCTGGTTATTCTGGATGTACAACCATGCGGGTTGGTCGTTAGGACATTTGCACAGTCATCCAGCCAAATGACTCGTAAGGACAATGTCAGGAGGACACTGCACATCCTCCCGGCTCCACATTTCTCAGTGATTCATAATCAAAGGTATTCAATTAATGCTTTTAGTCCTGTTTTGGTTCAGTACACTTACTCTCTTACCAGGAGTACTACTGAGCTGACCAGGTTGCGCCTATAAAGAAAAACTGCAACTGAATTAAATTATCTTTTAACCTACCTTAGGATTTGTTCATAGTTTATGTAACTAAGAACATTTCTTTTCTGCCCAAGATATCAGTTCTGGCAGTACAACATCCAGTTTTTGGGGTTACTAAAATTTTGCACTCAGTTAAGGTTAGGGAAATACTGTAATCTAAAAAAAAAAAAAAAACTGTACTGGCGACTTATTTACTTTAAAACACAACCACAAAGTTTCCCTAACCTTAACCATTGGGGAAGTTGAACTCCACTTTGTGTTGTGTAAGCCATATAGTTGCATAACATATTGTTTTATTAAACCGAGTTGCTCGGTGGAGTTGTGTCAGTTCTCCCTATGCCTGTAGATGTTTAAGTCTAAAGAGATGTGTTTGCTTGATGTGGAAAATGGTAACAAACTAATAGTTTGTTTTGTATTTTCATAGCCCCCTAGTGGTCAAAAACTACAGACACCTTGAGACTTAGCAGAAAAAGAGAGAATAACAAAAAAATTATAATAAAAATAGAAAAATGATATTAAAACTAGTTTGGATACACTTCTAAAATAAAAAGAGAGCACACTGAGTTTTGCCGCAGAGAAAGTTTCAAATTTAGGGAGATACAGAAACAACAGAAAAAAAAGGTGGATTACTTGCTTACTAAAAAAACGAAAAACAAAAACCATAACCCATTGAGCTAACACTATAGATAAACTATGAGTGTTAACTGTTGCATTTATATAAGACAGGAGGAAAACTGCTTTGTCAGTCTCTTTCCCCACAAATTTTAATCTTCTTCCCTGCTAAACACTACATACACACACCTATCATATGTATGCCTTTTCAATGTAGAAAAACGTACAAACACACATACACTATCATATACAGAATGTGTGTGTTTGCTTCTGCTCAGACACACTCCACTTCAAGTATACTCTTACATGCTCTTGCACTGCTCGAGGACCCTCACATACACACTCTACCAGCCTATACAAGAACCTTTTTTTTTTGTTTGAATGGACTAAGTCCCCTCACAGGGCTTTACAATCCCCTCCATATGTTTGCATGTGAGCCTCCTCCAACTGCACTACGCATACACACAAAATCCCCCGCCATTACATCATGGTGGAGGCATTCCACTCAGACCTACAGGGATTAAGAAATGGAGAGTTGAAACTTCTCCAATAAAACCTCTGCACATCCCGGCTCCATATCCAGCTACGTTCTCTCCCCCTCTTCATCCCTGCACCTGCTTGTAGTTATTGCATCCCATCCCACCACCCACCTCCTCTTCAACACTGGGAAGCAGCACCCAAGCTTTTCAAATTTCCCATTCGGTACGAAAAACACTTGAAAAAAAGGTTTTCACCTTTGCAATGATGCAAGGTTGGAAGCTGCTTCACTTGTGCCATTGTATGCTTTTATGTTTTTGCCTCGGTTGTGTGTTTGCGTGTGAATGAGACAGCTGAGGCTTTGCTTACTGGTTTGCCTCATGGGCCAGATATATCACCCCACTGTGGGAGCTGCTTTTGCTTCACTGAGACCACCTAGAGGAAAGGGCTTCTACTAAGCCTCTGAGAATGAAAAGAAAACAACCACGTGAACCCACAAGTCCAGAAAGGTAGTCAATCCAACGGTGGTTGTACTATAGTGGCAGAGAGTTATGCAGTATGGTATCTGTGCATGGTGAGGTTGTCTTTCTGTAACTTAAAGCTCAGTTGAATATATCAAATCTTTCACATATTTTATGAATATTAGCTATTACCATTAAATAGTTGGACTGAACAGATCTTCAGTTCTTCAGGTTGTCAAACTGCTAAACTGGTTTTATTTTATAATATGTGCTTTTGGTTTCAAGGCAGCTTTTAGGAGAATATTCTGACAATGACACAAAACAGAACAAAAAATCCACCTCAAAGCTCTTCAGCTCTATGGTCCCACAATGGTGGAATGAACTATCCAATTCTACACGATCAGCAACTTCACTCCCAATATTCAAAAAACAGCTGAAGACAGAACTTTTCCGTAACTTTCTTTGCACTTAAAAATGCACTTTCCTAATTAAAAAAAATAAATAAATAAAAAATTAATTGCACTCATATCTCATTAAACAAACACACCTTTCCTGATAGTGCTTTGCTTTGCTTTAGTTTTTGCTCCTTGACTTAGAGTTTTGCTTGTTTTGTACCTCACTTGTAAGTCGCTTTGGATAAAAGCGTCTGCCAAATGACTAAATGTAAATGTAAAAATCAATCAATCAACATAGGTGCCACATTTACAGTCCTCCCACACACATCACATTATCTCAGTCTAGCTTCCACTACTCTTTCCCATAGCTTCATGGTGTGGCTCAACTTTATGCCTCTGTAATTGCTGCAGCTCTACGCATCTCCCTTGTTCTTTAAAATTGGTATACTTCTTCTCCACTCATCAGGTATCCTTTCACTTTTTAAAATGTTGTTTCTACCATCTCTTCCAAACATTTCCATGCCTCCACTGGTATGTCATCTGGGCCAACTGTCTTTCCATTCTTCATCTTTTCATAGCGTCCTTACCGATCTTCCTCACTTCCCTTCCCCGATTCACTATCTTTGCCTCATCTACTGTGACCCACTCTCTCTCTATCATTTTATTCATTCATCTTCTCCTCAAAGTACCCCCTTCACCTTCTCAGCACATTTTTCTCACTTGTCAACACATTCCATTCTGCTTCTTTTATCACCCTAACCTACAGCACGTCCTTCCCAGCTGGGTCTACTGTCTGGATAGTCGAGAGAGTGCTCAGCTTCTCATTCAACTCGCCATATGTCTTTTTCCTAACTTTGGAAACCTCCCTCTACTCCTTGCTTTACCTCTCCTTGTACTATACTCCTGTCTATTTTCTTCATCTCGTTTACTATCCCACTTTTTTGTTGCCTGCCTCTTTCCCTTTATGGTGAATGGCCTGCACTTAGAGGCAGACACAGATAAAATTGTTGGCATCCTTCTACTTAAGAAAGAAAAACTCACAATGTTTACTGAATGAAAATGAAACTACAAAATTAATAATAAATACAAATTTACTGAAAAAGAACTAATGAAAATCAGACATTGCTTTTGAATTGTGGTTCAACAGAATAATTAAAAAAAATAAATAAACAGGACTGTAGCCAGTCTTCCTGGACATGGCTGAGGACAATTGATGACAAATTGAAGAGAAGAATAATGTGAATGGTAACCAGAAAAACTCCAAGGTCAAGGTACATCAGCCTCAGATTGGACCATTCATCGGTATTTGAGCCAAATAGGACTCAATAGAGGACTCCACTGTTGAAAGCAAATAATAAAAAATGCGAAAATGCTTACTAACAAGCCACAAAGCTTCTGGGAGAATGTCCTTTGGACAGATGAGACAAATGGCAAGTCCCATCAGCTCTGTGTTCACAGATGCAAAAATGAGACATACAAAGAAAAGAACAGTGCACCTACCGTGAAACATGGAGGAGGCTTGGTTATGTTCTGGGGTTGCTTTGCTGGATCTGGCACAGTGTGTCTTGAATCTGTGCAGGGTACAGTGGAGCAAAATGTGCTGCCCAGTGTCAGACAGCTTGGTCTCAGTCGCAGGTCATGGGCCCACCATCAGGATAATGACTCAAAACAGACCTTAAAACAAAGACCAAGAATGGCTAAGAACAAAACATTGGACTATTCTGATGTGGTCTTCTATGAGCCCCGATCTAAATCTTATAGAACATCTGTGGAAAGAGCTGAAACATTCAATCTGGTGAAGGCACCCTTCAAACCCGAGACAGCTAGAGCAGTTTGCGCACAAAGAGTGGGCCAAAATACCTGTCGACAGGTGCAGAAGTCTCATTTCTCAGAGTTACAGAAATCACTTGAATGCAGTTATTGCCTCAAAAGGTTGTGCAACAAAATATTAAGTTAAGGGTACCATAAGTACCATAATTTTTGTCCAGGCTGCTTTCATTAGTCAGTATTAATTCTTCTGTTGAACCTCAATTCAAAAGCGATGTCTGATTTTCATTAGTTAATTTTAAGTACCTTTTTGTTTATTATTATTTTTGTCAGTTTCATCATCGTTTTTTTAGTGAGCATTGTGAGTTTTTCCTTTCTTTAACAGAAGGGTATAATCTATTTTGTGCATGTCTGTATATTGTGCTTTTCAACCTTATCAAGTGTCTTTGTCTCTCTTTCTCTGTCCAGATGTCATCCGAATACATTCTAGCTCACCACTTCTGCAGTAGTTGCCCAGTCATCCAGCACCTCTTTGTGGCCACCCAGTGTCTGATTCACCTCCTCTCTGAATTTCACACAAAAGTGTTCCTCTCTTAGCTTCCACTATCTGATCCTTGGCTTGGTCTGTCCTGTCTGTCTTTTCCTGACCTCCAAAGTCATCTTACAAACCACCATGCTATACTGCTTAGCCACACTATCGCCATATTACCGTCTCTAATTCTTTTTTAAAACATAGTCTACCTGTGTACAACTTCCTCAACTGTGCTAAACCCTAAACTAAAATAAGTGTTCGCTACCATCATTTCCACTGTTTTTGCAAAATCCACCACAATCTGACCTTTGGCATTGATCTCCTTGACACTGTACCCAACTATCATCTCATCACCTCTGTTCCCTTCATCAACATGTCCATTAATGTACGCTGGAATGCCCATTCTTTTTACCTTTAGCACACCCTCCACCATTTTATTTAACTCATGCCAGAAATGTTGGATAACAGTATCATTAGTGGTCATTGGTACTTTAGGCCTCGGCCAATACAGAATGGAAATCTAGCTTGTGATCTGCATATATGCTTTGGAACATGCTTTACAAAAGATGCCCTTCCTGACTCAGCCATCCCTTTTTATACAGGCTTGGTATTTGCAACAGGGAAGAACTGGCTTGTGCAGCTTCAGTGGCTGGTTTATCATCTATATCATCATTTATATTTTCTACTGATTTTTGAGAGGTTGATATATAATCCTCAAGGAAATATTTGTTATATCAAGATGGTCTTTTGGGCAGTAGGTATAAAGTGATAAGGAAGCACAAAGAAGTAAAACACGACCCCTCATGAGAGGGTTCAACCAAACAAACGAAGAACAACCTGTAACATCACAATCGATCAGAATTAAGCCCCATTCTCTTCTCACTGTCGCTATGGTCAAAGTCAGGGGCGCCCATTCCCCACCCTTACACATGTCTGCCTCTCCATGGTCAAAAGTATATGTCTGCTTTTCCAGACACTAATCAGACCAAGGCTTAGCGAAAAATAATGGCGGATACAAGAATTCTTAGTCCGACACAAAAAAAAGTTTTCACCATTACCCACCTATTCACTTCAACCAAACTAACTGAAAAATTTAAATTCAGGTTATACAACCATAACTGCTTAACCCCTCACAGTTTAGCTTGCTTTAAGCCAGTGGTGGTGACTGATTGAAGTATCCTCTTATGCACTAGCAGCTAAGTCCATGAACGCTAGTCGCCTACTTTTCAAACAGCCATGATGTTCTAAAGAGGACCTGAATATTTAACAATCAAAAGAAATTGTTTTCAAAAACTGTGCTGCCATGATAACAGTCACTACTGACCTTGATGTAGGATCATGAAGGTACACATTAGGGTCCTAAGTCAATTAGTAAGATATTGAAACCGCACACCAAATAGATTGAAGATAAACGTCTCAGCAACATACTAGAAGAGAAACAAAACATGGCTTAGATGGATTACAAGTGCAATCAATTTTAAATAAAAAGAGCCCATTTATAACCCAGAGTCAGGTGGTCTCACTACAAACTATACGCAGTGAAGGACATTAAAAAGCAAGCACCTTAATTTGACCTTCACTATTCGTAGCCAAAGCATATGTTATATATATATAGTTAACACTATTTAGAATCAGTGCCAATGCTCTCTAAGAGCACCTCGATCTGATTTAACATCTCAAAGCTACATTTTTCGAACGTAGTCTCTATTTGAATCTCCAATTGCATATATATAAAAAGCCTCACTGCCTTTAATAGGATGCTACCAAGTAAAGTATGTCACACTTCACTTTATACTTTGCCAAGCAACATGATCAATCAAAAGTGTCTCTCTTACCATGCCGGGAAAGTTAAAGTCTGGACCTCCTTGAAGACCTCACACCGATAGGCCTCCCTCCTTTTCTTCTTCTTTCTATTCTTCATTATCTAATTCAAGTGTCAATTTTCAGCCGGCGCCTGCGTTGACCCTTTCTTCTGCCATTGTCTCTGCTCAGTGGGGCAGTATGCCTCCCACTTAATCGCTGATCCAATTAATTTGGAAAACCTTTCTTTAGTCCTATATAAGAACGAAGGCCAATGAATAAAAATGTGTAACAAAAGGAGTAAGTTAACACAGAGCAGTGTCATTGATTGACACCGGTGCCAAAATGCCTGTGTGTTGCCATTATGCACGACCAAGTTATGGAACCTTAGCAGTGAAAGGTGGCCCTGATGAAAGAGATGAACATGTCTAATTAACTTGTGTCAAATAAAAGTTTTGAGCTCCACACAAGTGACTCAACCACCCTACAGCTTTTTTATGGTTTTGCTCCCTTGTAGGGCTTTATAAATGGCAGGAGCTTAATAAACTGATGTCTATTTATCTTTTTTTTTTTTTTTTTTTTTTT
>OMLM01021104.1:37800-52960 GCA_900302695.1 Helostoma temminkii | reverse complement strand
CTTTTGGAATGAGACCATAGAGAAACACTGGACTGTGCTACAGTAGATTTCAAGCTGCCACACACCATAGGGGAGCAGTAATAAACTCTGCAAGAAGAGTATTAGAGCACTTGTCAGAATGTAACTATGCACGACTTTGTTAAACTTGGGTTGACTTAGCCTTTTTGCCTAATTGGTCATATTCCCAATGGTTCATAAAACGTGCAATCTGTAAGTTCTTGTGAAAAGCCACAATCCATAATTAGAATAAGCCCATAATTACCTGCCTAAGAAGTTACACAGATGTATACACAGAATGGAGGAGTGGAGAACCACAGACAAAGCATTCTCTCTAATTCCTGGGTTCATTATTTGATCGAGCTGGCTAATTGGGTGCCGGAGTTGAATTCCTCACAGGGGCAAAAACAGAGAAGCAGACAAGGCTGAATCAGTGGAGGTCCACATCTTTCAGTTCTTCTAAGGGATTGACAAATTTGTGAATGTTTTAATAAGTCATGCGTCTGGGCATCAATAAACAATCAGTTCAGTCTCAGGGGAGATGACATCCAATCATTCAAAGAGAAAATAGGCCTGAGATGACATGGAAGCATGTGGTACCAATGGGAAAGAAATGCATTTGTAATGAAGTGATGATGAATGTGAAACTGAATATGAATGATTTGAAGGCAGATTTAATGTGATTCCTCAGGCCCATTCATACACACATTCTCGCATTCATGGGAACAATCAAGACATCATGACTTCTTTGTTATGACAGCACCCCACAATATTTCAGAATAATGTGTAAGTAGTAGTGTAGGTATCTAATATTGGGTGTAGCAAAAAAGGAATGAGTAGGATCTTAATGGTAAAGTTTGAAGATGCAGGGTTCAGTGTTTTACATGAAGAAATCATTGCTTCATTCATTTAGAGGGATTTCTACTATTACAGTGGAAACAGTGAAATGATGGCAATGGCAAAGGATGATGGCAATGGCATATTCAGCTGTCCAATAGTTTCTGTTTTATATAAATTACCTATGTTATTGAGAATGTTTGAAAAAAAAAAACATTGATTTGAAGAAGAATTGTTAACAATTTGCGTTCTCACACAGCTCACCCAGGTAAAGGATAAGACCTTTACCTGGGTGAGCTGTGTGTGAGAACGCAAATGTCCAAGTCAAACAGACTGAATATTACCTGGACTTTTAACTACAAGTCATCTCGACAAATGTCAGAATGTGCTCTCTGCTGTGTCATATCATGCCTCCTACATCCTCTCTACAAGTGACCTTACAACTTGCAGAGTTTGTCCCCTGCTGTGCACAGTGTCTGCAACTGATCCACCTGACATGACCTGGAGTTTATTTCTGAAAAGTGCGGTCTGTTGTTATTCAAACTTTATTTATTACTTACTTTTTATTATTATATTTTTACACTTACTTTGTATTTATTTTTTCAATCACTACATTGCATAACAAAATGAATCACATTTCAGGCGAATAGCTGCAGGATTGGATAATATGGACATTTAAGGTATGGACACACACACATACAAAACAGCGCAGCAATGATGGTGACAGTGAGGGAGTATTGCTTGGTTTGAACTGCAACAAATAAAAAACAGTGGATGAATCCACATGAAATCCATGGATGTATTATACCCTTTGAGGATAAAACACAATGTTTTTTTAATTTTTGTAATTAACTAGTAATATATTGCGCAACATGTAAAAGTCATGTCTAAAGCAATGAAAGTCATGAAATTATCCAATTTAATTTTATTGTCAAAACCACTGGAGCGAAGAGGTGTGGCTATTAACTGGTTTGCAGCTGAGCAGAGGGAACCAGTTAAGAACATTTTTCATAGATGGCCCCAGGGACTCTAGAGGCGTCTTTGATTCTGTCAACAGCAATGAATAAAGCCAGTGACACCCACATTCATGAACACTCCTTTGTTTTTGACCTGTGGGAGCCTCAAGTTAATTTGAATTTGAGAATTAATGGGCATTTTTATTAATTGGTCTCCATTTTGACAACAAGCAGCATGTCTTCAAGTGAAGACTGTGGAAGCAGGGTGGCAAAGTGAACCAGCAGCGGTGTGACTCAACTGTGGCTCAAGTTTCACACCAACTCAAGTTTAATACTTCTGCTTTCATTGTTTCTTTAACCATGTGTGGTAGTGTGATCTGGTGCAGGAACATTAATACAAAAATGTTGTGATGAAAAATACATCCTGAAACGTTTTATTAAGAGATCATAACTGAATAACTGTGGAAACAGTAGCTTCACCAAAATAAAACGTAGACACTTTCCAGAATTTTTTATGGTCTTTCCTTAACAAATCACAGTCTTTTTCAATGGTGCACTGAACACTGCAAGATTCAATAAAACCAGCTTGAAGTAGTTTTAGATTTTTTTTACTATAGCAGATACAAATGTGCCATGTCCTTTTAGAGACACATTTATACTTGGTTTTAACATGAGTCCTTATCCGTCATCCACTAGAGCCACCTCCTTGTGATTCACTAAAGTAGTTCTCCATTTATTCAAACAATACACTGCATACAGTATATTACAGTGCATCTAGAACATAATCACATCGCTCAACTTTTTCTACATTTTTTTGTATGTTACCTTATTCCAAAATTGATTAAATTCATTATTTCACTCAATTCTACAAACAAACCACATAATGACAACATGAAAAAAGTTTGTCTGAAATCTGCAAATTTATTTTTTAAAAAATCGGTGCACAGCCATTTTCAGATTTTTCCAGAGAAAACATGTCTGGCTGGGCCACTCAAGGACATTCACAGAGTTGTCCTGTAGCAACTCCTTTGTTATCTTGGCTGTGTGCTTAGGTTCGTTGTCCTGTTGGAAGATGAACCTTTGCCCCAGTCTGAGGTCCAGAGCACAGGTTTTCATCAAGGATGTCTCTGTACATTGCTGCATTCATCTTTCCTTCAATCCTGACTAGTCTCTCAGTTCCTGCCACTGAAAAACATCCCCACAGCTTGGTGCTGCCACCACCATGCTTCACTGTAGGGATGGTATTGGTCAGGTGATGAGCAGTGCTTGCTTTCCTCCATACATGCTGTTTGCTATTCAGGCCAAAAAGTTCAATCTTTGTTTTATCAGACAATTTTGTATCTCATTGTCTAAGAGTCCTTCAGGTGCCTTTTGGCAAACTCCAGACAAACTGTCATGTGCCTTTTACTGAGGAGTGGCTTCCGTTTGGCCACTCTACCATATAGGCCTGATTGATGGAGTGCTGCAGAGATGGTTGTTCCTCTGGAATTTTCTCGTCTTTCCACAGAGAAAAGCTAGAGCTCTGTCTGAGTGACTAACAAATTCTTGGTCACCTCCCTGACTAAGGCCCTTTTCCCCTGAACACTTAGTTTGGCCGGGCGTCCTGCTATAGCAAGATTTACTGGTGGTTCCAAACTCCATTCCATTTATGGATGATGGAATAAGGAATAAGGCTGTAACATATAGGCCATATAGTGTATAGTTGCGTAACTCTGCAACTCAACCAAGCTTGTAAAGGGAAATAATTTCCCAATTTAGTGAAGGTACTGTTTTTTAGAGAGAGGGAAGATTAAATATTTTACTTCCTGTGGTTCTAAGTGTAACAGTATCAAAAGCCACAGGTCATAATTTTACCTCCTTTCTTTTGCCGTGTGTTTATTAGCTGTTTTAATTTAAGTTTAAGTTTAGCTGTTTTAATTTAAATCCACTAGATGCCTTTTAATAAACGTAGACATAAACATCGCAGAGTTTCTGAATACTGCTTCATGTGCCACCGCATGAGTACGCAGTCAATGATAAGGTAAGGTAAGGCAAATAAATGAACATTGTCCATTGAACATTGCACGCCCTGGCTGCAAAAAACAGAATTAGGTGACGTTGAATTAGGTAAACTATATTAACTAACTAAAGTAACTTTTTATCTATGCATGTGTTGTTATGCTTCAAAGAATGTTATTAATGCACATCTTGCTTCATATGTCACAATGTAGTGCAGGTTGTCTTACATGTTATGGTGAAAAGTTTGCCAACTGTGAATCAGTTAGCAATTACTGCTAGCTGAACACTGATGTGAAGCAGCTGCTTTACCATACAGTCTCTGGCTTTTGATAAAACCAACACTCTTGAGAATTTAATGAAATTGTGAAAAATGTGCCAAATCTAATTATATCTACCTCAATTGTTAGCTTGGTGGTCTCCTTTTCAGCTGTTACAGTCATTTTACCATAATCAAGATGCGTTTGCTTTACAATGACACCTAAGAAATATCTATATTAAATATATACACCTTCTGTTTTTTGAATATAAATGAAGAAGAAAATATGAAAGGTGAGATAAAATGAAACTTGCCATAGTGAAATCCTGAGCACAGGATTTATCTAATAATGAGTGCACCATCTCTCCCCTCTTCCAGCCATGTGTCCCTGTGGTTTCCCTCTAAGTGGCTTCAGGTGAGTGTGCACAATTACTCCCTTCTTTGCCATTTTGGAGTGAGTGGGCGGATAAACAAGTAACGTACGGTGCAGCTAATTGTTCCATTACACAAAATGGAAAGTGCAGGAGGGGTAATCAAGCAGCTTTGTTGCAAATAACAGGCCACAGAAATGTCTCTGTTCTGCCTGATGATGTTTTGAGTTTTGACAAATGAAAGCCTGCCACCCTGCCAACAGTCCACCTGCACTCTTTGAGGGGAATAAAAAAATATAAATTATGCTAGTGTCTGTAATTAAATGCAGCATATTATTTACTTTTCTATTGAGGAAGGTTATGTGAAAGACACACTAATAGTAGTTTACTGATCTACCAGTTATGTTTGCTAGACCATAGTAGATGTTTTTTGGTTGAATGTGCACTACAAGTTATTGTGACATGAAATTGCTACTGTACATAAACTACTTTAGACTATTTACTGAGGATGTTTCTGTAACATTAATTAAAGTTTAAAAATATAATAAACCACTAACTCTATGTTCTAAGCATTTGTGCCAATCCTAAATCACACCAATAAAAGAGCTACCCCACCCTCCCAACTTCAGTCTTGGACTTGTGTTGGATTTGAGCCTCAGTGTTTTTAAGACTTGATTGACTCAGCTTGAGTTTAGACATAAAGGCAAAGGGCTGAAGAGGTTTGAAAAAAAAAAAGTCCTCCAACCCTAAAGACCATATACAGTAAATTGTTTGCCCCTACTTTCTCATTTGGCCCAAAAGAGTACTTCTTGAAATAGCACCCTTATGGCGATTGGCATAGCTGACCTTCATCTCCTAAAATACTTCTGTAGTGGCAGCTGGCAAACTGAACCTTCTTTGCCATAGAAGCAACCACAAATATGCAGTTACAACTATGAACTGTTGCAGTTGGGCTACTGTAATTGTTTCTCATAGTAAACAAAATCCCTTTTGTTCCAGATTATAGTCTCAACTTTGTGAAAACTGTAATGTGTGTACCCATTTCATTTTGAAGTTGTCTTTCAACATTTCACTTATTATGTTATTTCCAGGCTGGACTACTGTAATTCCCTATTAATAGGATGTCCCAGTAACTCCCTAAAAAGTTCAGGTTCAGGAAGCAGACACCCTCTCTACTTTTAAGACTAGGCTGAAACTGAACCGTCTCTTAGTTATGCTGCTATAGATTTAGACTGCTGGGGGACCTCTTGTTGTGAACTGGCGCTATATCAATGAACTTGAATTGAACTGAATTGAATTGAAGAGTTGCAGTAAAGACAGAAAGTAGTTGTGTGACCATGTGAATGTCATATTTTAAAAGCAGTACACAGTGACAATCATGACTAGTGGAAGAGTGGAAGTTGAGAAACCTCTCATATTTTTAGCAATTTTTAGGTGTACAGGTTCGACAGGTGGATGCATTTTCAGTAGTTAGTGATGTTTGCTGATCAGAAAATAGGAGATCAGCTCCTCCACAAACAGCAGACAACAGGAATCGATACCTGAGACTCGCTTTATTTGACCTGACCTGTTTCTGTACAAGTGATAAAAGTGAGTTAAAAACAAAACAATAAAATCGGTTTGTTTAAACTAATAAATTAACTTAGATTAACAGTAACAACAAAGCTGTCTGTATTTCCCCATTGTCCACAGGGGGCTTGAGTGCTAACTGCTAATTGCAATGAACACACGAAAGGAAAAAATGACTTTATGTTTCACCCAGTTCTTAATCTCAGGACTAACTGACTGTACTGGAATGTATTTTATTGAAGTGCGGATTTATTAGACTAGATCATTTTCAGCATTTTTCACCAAATACACTTTCAATTAGGTGTAATTATGATTTAAAATACAGTATAAAAGTTTTATGGGGTATTTCTGTTTACTAACAACGTTTAAAAAATATAAATCAGATGTTAATAGAAGTTTTTTTTTTAATACATTTGCAATCTGAACTGTAACTTTTGTGATACGTTACACCCCTATACCTTTGCATTGGTAAGTCACATAAAATTAAGGAGTGAGCCCCAAGGTTGGTGGTTCAGCTTTTGTTACAGAAGTTTAATTTTGAGGTACAGTACTTGTACTTTAAAGGAGTATTTCCATTTTATATAGCTTTTACTACACTACAAAACTAGAGAAAATATTGTACTTTTACTTCACTGTATGTATTTTATCAGTATTAGTTAAAAGTATTAGTTACTTTTTGCAGTTTTAGATTGCAGTAAATTAATAAAGTGTAAATGTATCATTTATGGATTAACCCCTGTACATAAGGTGGTTAAAATCAGTCCCATTTTTTTTTTCCTCAGTCTGTAGGTAAAAACACATTTTTACCATCATTTTTACTTTTGGGAATTTATCAAACTAATCTGGACCAGACTTCTACACTTATGTTATCAAAAGCATTAAATTGTACACAGTTTTCTTTGTTGAGTACTTCTACTTTCGCACTTAAAATAAAATTTAGATCATATATGTTAGTACTTTTACTTGAACAGAAAAATGATAGAGCACTTCTACTTCTAGTGGAGTGTTTTTCTAGGCCAATATTTGCACTTGAATATTGAGTGTGTGTACTTCCTCTGCCTGTCTGTGAAGCTGCCTGTCAATTACTATTATTAAAATGTATACATGTCTGAAAGCGCAATCCCTCTTTAAAATATGAAATATATGTAGCTGGATTAGATATACAGCAGTATCGGGTACAGAAACCACAGACTAATTTAAACTTCAGCAGCCTTTATGTGCTGTATGTATAAGATAACGTCAACCTGCCATCTCTAGGAGGGCTGTTCCTGCTTTTATCCATGTGCTCAGATGCTCACTTCATCCAGTTCATCGAGCTAAAAAGGCATAAAAGCAACAAATCCTGGAACTCAGCTTCTATTTCCACCATCTTCATTGTGGCTGGACAGCTTCAATCCCACTCTGGTGAGTGATGTATTGTCAGTGGCATAAATTCAATGAATCTAAATATGCCCCACAAGAGATGTACATTACTGATATTTCACATCATGCTGCACTTATTTCCTAGCACTGAGCTTCCTGCAGTTACACAGTATGACACTGTTAAAGAAGGTGGACGAGCACCGCTGTAGAGAGCTCTTTTTCCTAGTCTAGCACCTCATTTACTTAATGCACACCCTTGGAAAATGTGATTACATCAGCTAGCTGTATTACACCCACTGTACTGTAGGTGTGGATTCTGTAACAAGGCACAAAATGGTGAGAATCCTGAGTGCAATTTGGAAATTATGCAATCTGATGAAGACTGTGCGGCATATAAGAAGCGTGCCAGAGAAAAATAAAGGCTGCTATGAATTTTCACTACATTATAAAAAATTTATTTCCTTTGATCTTGAGTAAGAGATTAGTGCACAGTGTCGTTGACTCTTGTTAAGTATATACACAGTATTTAGTTAGATTCATATTCAGACACCAGACAGCTACAATGCTACAGAGCTATTTTTTGCACCCATCCTAATAAACTGCAGCAGACTGTTGTGGGAGTTGGCCACAGGAGGACAAGAGGATGGAGTCAGCAGACTGTGGTGACAGGAAATGAGGTCTTCTGACACTTTAGGGGGGCCTATTACTACTCAGTATGATTAGTAGACAGACTGAAGGGAGGAGTGATTGAGGGTGATGGAGAAAGGTCAGAGATCTTCCTTCTGGGACAGAACAGAACAGCAGGAGTGAAGCAATACTTCCTTCTTCCCTTCCTCTCCACCAAGCTGAGAGATGGCTCCGATCATTTGACCTCCCAGCATGGGCAAAGGAGCAGCTAATTAGAAGGAGTCAGTCTGTCTCTCTGAATCTTCCTGAAATGACTCATAACATGAGCTAAAATGAGTTGGGAGTGATGAACTAGAACTCCAATAATACAAATGAAAATATAAGTAAGAAATACATCCAGCATACAAGAATTTAAAGATTTTCTTGTAATACACCTCACCTGTCTCAGCTTGAGCTGGAGAAGAACAACATTTTTGAGTGTGAATTTTTAACCTCATCATTATGGGTTATTAGTTATAGGTTAAAGGGGACATTGGCAGACTGAGGATACTCCTTTCCTAGCAATTCACAATTGTGGAGTTATTTACATAAACTTGCATTGCAAATCAGACAGGCAAGTGCTGTTGGCTTGTCACAAATAGTCTGTCATTGATCAGACCTCTGCAATACACAGTGTAAAGTGGCGTCATGCCGTGTCGCATGTAGGCGGAAAGGGGGGCCATAATTTACCCAGTGTGTTTACCTGAGACTGCTACAGCGGTTACTATGGGTTATCTGCAAAGTTCTTTTGTTTTGTTTGGCTAAAAAGTTGCTTAAGTCATTGAAATTTGATGGGAAAAGGAAAAGATGTGGAAAGGGAAAGAAAAAGACAGAAATCTGCAGGCCAAGTCTGGATCAGTCTGTCTGGCTGAATGAGAAATCCAGGTTTGACTGTTTGTTGAGATCTGCCAAGTTCAGACAACCTGTTATGAGCAAAGGAAGCTGAGGTGCATATGCATTAAATACATTTGTAATAAATTTTGGTTATTATGGCCACTTCCTTTTGGGTTGTCCAGCTGTCCTTGAAGGTTTTTTATTCGGTATCGCAGAAATTGATTGTGCAGTACAGGGTAATATGGCATTCAAAAGGTCTAATGTGTTTGGATTTCTTTAGTATTTCTTGAGTCAGCGCTCACTTTTATGCTCACTTGATGCATAAACTGAATATCATCTGTCATATATCCACAGGCTCCCTGTGTTTCCACGTTTTTAGGGCCAATAGTCAAACTAGCTGAAAGCATATTTTATGAGACTCCACTGGCTGACTTTGTGTTAACTCCCCCCACACATGAATTTTCTCTAGGAATCTTTACATAAATTCACAAAGATTCCCTGAGAGCAATACAGTAGCAGAAAGGGTGAGAGGGATGAACTAAAGGGATGGGAAAGGGAGGGAAACGCAAAACAAAAACATGATGATGATGATGATGTGGAAGAAGGGCGAAAAGAGCTTTGATTACAAGAGTGTTTGCCTTCTTCTTCTTCCCAGCTTCAGCAAAAAAAGGGCAAAGTCATAGGAAAAGGATGAAAAGAGCATGAAAAGAAACACACAGTGTCACATGAACAGGTAAAGTCAGACACACCAGGGTGTAAAAAAGCAGGAACATTATGGAAAGATCAACTGTGCACATTAGCCTGTGTAATACAGAGTTCCATTCTGAGCTCAAATTGCAGAATATTGGCATGATTATGCACCATTTCACAAGCAACTCATCATCTCACAAGGGGGTGCACTCGTGACAGAAAATGATTGGCTTTATTGACCCAGAAAGCAGGATTAAATAATTAGAAAAAAGCCTTTACAATCCAATATTACTCATGTCTGCATGTCACCCACTCATAATAAAACCAACCAGAGATGACACATTAAGCTGGAGGGAAGGGAAAAAAAAAGAAAACCAAAAAGAGAACATTCGCCCACCACCAATTTTTGGGTGTCATGGTTGCTGTTCTTTGATGTCTCAAATTTGGTGAATAAACATTCGGTCTCTTTACTCTTTTAAATGATTTATGTCTGCAGCATGAAGAAAATGGTTTGAGGAGTCTATCGCACTGTGTGGGCTGCTGCTCCTGCCTTTCTTTGCAGCTGAATGTTCTGTTAAGTCTCTGTGTTTGTGCCTAGAATTAAAAAAAAATCATTTTGACCTGACTTTTCCATTTGTTTGATACTCTAAAAAGTTTTTAAAAATTACATTACACAAGAAAAAGACAAATTATATATGATATATATCTGTTCTCTCTCGATCAGTCTCAGTCTCTCAGTCAGTTGGTCTTTTAAGGTAAAAAAACATCTACTCATTTAAAACATATTAGTTTCAAATTGTGGGGCTGCATTGAAGAGGAGTTGGTAGAGTGGTACCCAATTGACCCTATGTTCAGCGGTTTGTGACCTGTTTTCTTCTGGCCATATGTGCAGAACATGCTCGATTGTGGCAACCGCAAACATGGGATAAAGCAAACATGGGATAAAGGGGGAAAAAATTTAATAAATAGGTTAAACCCATGTTTGCAGTGTTTCACTAGCACGAGCACAAAATTTAGGTGCACCAGGTAAATTGCCCAGAAGACAAACTTTGATATTTTGACATCCTAACTCTATAGACATAACATAAATAACAAGAACTCGACTAGGTGATGCTGCCTCAGACAGAAAGTCAATCAGAACTTGACCTGAGCTCACCATTTCTTTTCTGCCTGGCTGCTGTGTGGAGGTTCTGATCCCTGCATTCATTCTAGAGGCTGCACCAGAGGTATGTTCATTTCAGTTCTTCACTTCAGTTACTCTTACTGGTCTCTTCGAGTAACGATATCCAAAAAAGACCGATCTAATCTTGCAACTAAAGATAGCCTGGGACAAAATTCTGACAGTGTCAAAACTTTAGGATCACCATCTCCCAATGTGACTGGTGTTACAACCTACAACCAGTCAGAATGCAACAGGAAATGTTGCATTAATCAACACGACACAAGACTTGTTTACAACTGTAGCGGCTTGGATGGATTAGACATGCCACAGACATTTGACTATGATTCTGTAGGTGTTGTCATCATACAGTCTAAATGCATTGAAGCTTTGTCATATGCAAGTTCATTAAAGCCATGTCACATATTATGGCTTGCAGTTAATTTAAAAGATTCCTCAAGTAGGTGTCCTGTAGGTGCCTTTACAGGTGTTGTTTAGTCAACCCTCTGCAATGGGACATTTTACTCATGTTTACAGAATAAAATCAATGTTTTCTAGAGTAAAGAAATAGAAGAAAGCACTTTTGAATCACAAATCACCTCACTTTGGGGGTCTACATGGTATAGAGGCCACTGCCCAGGCTGGACATCTCATCTAGGATGTGTCTGGGCTCTTCTCCATCTTACCAGCAACAAGGACACAGCAGTATTTAATCAAATTAGTGATGCATTTACTGCAGCGTATGCAAGGTCTCCACGTGCCCAGCCATCTAAAGGGCTGTAAAACCCAGTGAGGGGAGAGGGCAGGATGGAGGTAACCACACTGTGGCTGCAAAGTGTCTTAAGTGGTAGAAATAATCCCATGGCCCATTAATTTTCAAATTAAGCGCTGGCTGCCAGCATCCATTTTGTCCTTAGTCATAAAGCGATCGACGTGGAGGTTACTGCGGCCTGTCTTTATGTGTCAAACCCTTCAGGGCTTGTCTCAGTCCATTCCCTCAGGCTGCTTTTGTATCTGTGTGTCCTAGTGTTCCAGCCAATTAGCATGTCATGTTAGCAAGCATGCACCATGCAGGGTGGAATATGCCCAAACCTGCCTCTCCGACTTCCGTAATTGCACTGTGGCCTCATTATCTTATCTAGCTAAGTGCTTGTGCAAAGGCCAGTGTGTGTGCAAGCTGGTTTATTTTGTTTTTGCTTAGACCGTATATTTATTTACGTCAGCTGGTGAAGTCACGGCTGCTGCTCTGTGGGGAGTACAGTTTCCCGAGAAGTACTCTGACCTTTCAGTCAGTAAAACCTGAGAGTTACGTTGCAGCACTGAGTGTGAATTTGCTGGCAGCAGCGTGCTTGTGATTCATTCAGTATACAGAAAGGTGGGTAAATGGCGCTGATTGTCTCTTAGCGGTTCATTACGCGGCAGTAAGGTTGAGCATTAGCCTCTAGCCATATGATATTCATGGCTGTTGATACCACTTAGCCCAGCATCTGCTTCTGCTGCTCTTGTCAGAGTCAATCTTTAAACAAGCCAAATCAATATGTCAAAGATAATCACGTAGCACTAGATTCATCATCTGACAGCAGACTCAGAGAATGTGGAGGCTACAGGGTTCTGTGTGGGTCTCACACAACTCTTTGTTTGAAAGTCCAATTCAAAGTTACACCAAGTAAACATCATTATCCACAAGTTTAAAAGACTTCAACATGACATAATATCAGTGCAAGATCAGACCACATGTCATCATTAAATCACTAGTAGAGGATGTCAGCAGAAAAAAGAAGGAGGAATGATGAGGGTAGAGTACAGTGCAGTACTTCTAGAGTCCAGCTGACTAAAATTAATTCAATTAATTAATTCAATCAAAAGCCATGTCCCTACATAGGTTTAATATGTAATCACTAATTTCTGCACCACATATTTGAGCTCAGTAGGTAGAGCAGTCATCTGTCAACCCCAGGGTTAGTGGTTCGATTCCCGATTCCTCCTGGCTACATTCTGAAGTGTCCTTGGACAGTCACCAAAACCCCATAGTAGCGCCGTCCTCTATATGCAGCTGTCCAAACAACAATCTTCCCAAGGAGATCAATAAAGTACGTCATTCATTCATTATGAAAGTACTACAAACTCTTGTTGGGTTGGCTCACAGTCACTGTCTTGTGGAGTCTCAAAAGTTCTAATGTCAGATGGGGTTGTTGTAGAAATTGTAAAGCCCACAGAGACACCAAAGCCCTTTTCACACAGCTACGCCGCCTTATTAGTAAGAAGTTGTCCTCTCTTCAAGAAGCCTTTGACTTTTTACACTGCACTTTAAAACACCACCGTAAAGACGCTCCAATGTGAGTTTCACACAGGTACAGGGGCACCAGCACCAGTGATATTTAATGTGACACATAACACCGGATATTCATTTGCCTTTAACAATTTGTTTGACAATGAACTATGATGTGCTTTTGCACATTTACGACATGATTTGAAGCAGCGTATGATGAGAAGCTGGAGAATGGATGGATGGAGTCAGAGTTGGAGCCAGAGGGGTCTGGTTAAGCATAATAATATGCTCCAATCCACTGTACATCCTAGCAGTGCTCTGCGAGTCTCCCCTCTGCAGCGTAGAGTCATGTCCGATCGCTTTAACACTTTCAAATGAAGCCAAGTGTAACAGTAATTGTTACCATAATGAACACAATGTAGGACAACTGCACTGAGTTCAAATCATGTCATACATGTTCTTTCTCCTCTGTTTGTGCGACAGTCTCACAGGAGAAACACGTTACCCTGCCTTCAAGCGTGACAGGGGTTTAAGAGTTTATGTGATTTTATGACAGTGATGAATTTGATTTTATGTGGATTTGAAGGACCTTGAATAAGGTATAAAAAGTCCAAATAAAACATAACTATCTATCATGAGCTGCTTTCCACTGTTAATATGATAATATGCAGACAAAAGATCTAAGTTACACAAAATATTGTAGTAATATACTAACTGCTGTAAGAGGAACCTGAAAATGCTCTGCTTACTGGATATAAATCTAAATATCTAAAGTTCTCTGCATGTTCATTTGTAGAGGTTTGTCCAGTGATATTCTTTGGTATAATTTGACATGTACTGTGTTCACTTGCTATAATTGATTATCTCTATTTCTAAATCCAATCGGTCTTCTCAGGAGGCTGTCACAAAAAAAATCTGACACATATCTGTTGATACTGCTTTCACACCTACAGACTTTAGTTCTTTCTTTAGTTTGAAGTGACTCCAGTTTGTACAATTAGATTTTCCTCTGTGTGAAAAAAACTCAACCAAGGAGAAATTGCTACAAGTTTACAAACTCATCAAGTGATTCAGACCAAAGCAAATGCTCTAAGATGTGAAAGCACCCTTAACTTCACCAGACTTAACCTTTAGAAGGGTTTTAGTACTAATCACTCATTACATCACTTGGACTTTAGCATTTTAACTTTAAAAAAAACAAACAAACAAATCTTATAACTCTAGTCCGCTCTACTTGCATAGTAGAGTGGACTGATTTGGAGTTGTATGATACTGCTAGTTTGAGCTGCATGTGCAAGCTTTGAGTAACTTGTCAAAAAGAGCACCAACACAGATAAGTTATTTATCAGATACATCAGCATTTCATAAATAAGTAAATACTATAACAGAACTACTTGCTAGTGACAGATAAAACATTTTTGTGTTAACAGCCAACTCAAATGATGCATCTGTTCAACACTAGGGTGTGGGTTATTTAAAAATTCAGTGAATTTCAAATATGGCTTTGATTTAATAGAATCTACAGTAGTGCGTGAAAGCACAAAAGCAAAGTCAACTTGTAACTTGTAACTTGTAACTGTTTGTACTGTAAAATAGCATATAATTTGATAGACGCCACATGACTAGTTTAAGACGATATGTAAAGTCTGGGACCTGTGACAAAACAATAGCTTCATCCCACCTCTTCAGTTTAAATATAAACATATCAGAACAATGATTCAAATTAATGCATTTAGAAATGATAAGCTGAGTTGAGGCTTAGGCCTGAGGAGTAGCTTGTGGGGGCTAAACTTAGTTATCTTTAGCTAACTATTGTTGGGTTACTGACATAGTTGAGATTTTATGGCTTTTCCCATCATTGTGCGACTGTTACATGAGGCTGTCACAAACACTATAATGGTTTTATCACAACAGTAAATGCACTTTACCTCCTCAGATGTTTCCAGTTTCTGGTGTCATCCAACTTACACACAACCAGGTGTTCTTGCTTCTTCAGGCAACTGCCACACCAACATAAATGTGCATTACTGCCCCCTATAGGATTGGAGGAGGAAATATAAAATAACAAAAACCCTGCTGCTATTTGTCTCTTTTATTAAAAAATACACATGACTTAATCGTGTGTATTTTTTTATTTTGTATCTACCCTGTTTAGGGTGTTTTCAAATCATATTTAAGTTTAGTTTGTCTATAGTT
>OMLM01021104.1:0-33576 GCA_900302695.1 Helostoma temminkii | reverse complement strand
CAAATCTATGAAAGGTTTAAATTATTTATCATCCTTCTAGGAACGTTAACAACAGTGCGCTTCACACACCCTGGTTCAAAAGAAAGTTTCATTTCTATGTATATCTAGAGTTGCTGTCATTAGTTCTGGAGTGTGTGTGGGGGTCGGTGCTGTCGTGAGCGTAGTTTGTGTGGGTGCATCTGTGAAGCACTAATGAGGGTTGGAAGCTGAGAGTGCGTGTAGTTGCTTCCAGCCAAGTAAGTAAAGATTTCATTTTTATGTTTTATTTTCTTTTATGTCCTTCCCATGGTCACAATGTGTGCAGCAGCTTACAGCCTGATAATTACACACACAGTCTCATATATTCCGTTTCTGTTTATGTATGTTAGGTTTTCAGGAATGGTTTGAAATCAGTGTGAAATCTAGATATGCTAAAATCGTGTCATGTTATAATCAGGCTATTAATACATCATTAAAAAGCATTTTCACACAATCACACACAAAATGCACTAATCAGCATCTAATTCCTTTCAAGTATACTTCCACACACCTACTACCTACTGTTACAGTAAAATCATTTGGGCTTTTTAAGCTCAGGAAAAAGAGGAAGCCGTTTGCGTCTTTAATAAGCCTCTTTATGAATTCTTGAATGCACACTGTAATTGTCCAAATCGCGCTGACAGAGAAGAGGATGAAGAGGGAAAAGCAGGGGCATGCTCAGGTTAAAATGTCATTAACCTGCCCACAGCTGTATGTAGAGTAGAATTAAAAAGAAACCAGGGTGCAACTCCTGACTTCTGCTAGGATTATTCTGTGACGGTCTGCACATACTCAATGACTGTACAGCTGATTAAGAATGGGATTTGGTCATGACAGCAATTTGGACCAGATCCTTCCAGTCTGAATCGTTATGAGTGTGTTGTGTATAAATTCCAGTGTTTAATATTAAGAACCAGCCACCACCAGACCTGCAATATGTGCAGCTCTACCTGCACTTACTGTTAAGTTGGCTACATTTTACAAAGTTAGTCTACCTCCACTTTTCTATGCAAACTCTATTGTCCACATTCTGCACACATTTTCATCCAGGATCTCATCTAAAATATATAGTGGTTAGTGGTGTGCTGCCTACTTAGTTTGAGTATGTATGATGCTTCCAGACTGTGAAAGACTAGAAGTGACCTGTGACTGTAATCTGTGCTTTTTAAAAGTGTGAACAGTCCAGCTTTTGGAAATCTTTAACTAATATCTAGGTGTGTACAGGCCTTAAAACTGTAAATCTGCTATTGCTATAACTTCCATTACTCTATGTCTTGATACAACTGGCACTCACTCATTTTAATATATGCACAGTATATAAAGGAATTTGTTGGTGTTTAATTACAGCTGCTTTTGTTTGCTTCACTATTGACACTATTCAATTATCAAAAGCTGCCTAAAACCCCCCAAAAAACCCAGTTTCTGATTGCACTGTCAGGAAAAATATTTTTAATTTAGAGGATGTCATTGAAGAATAATTGTGTTTAAGTACAACGTCTTTCTGGTGATCATTTTTATCAGTTATAATAACACTGACTTAGCTGTGAAATTCCCATAATCTTATGGATATTCACTTCACTGTGATTTTAGCATATAATAACTATACACACACACAGACATATATACACTTTAGTGTGATATGTTTTATTTTCTATAAGGCTCCTGACATAATACATGTGAGTGTTGTACATTTATTTGCTCATCATTAATTGTATCCACTTGTCGGAATAATCTTTCCAGAGGTATATATGTCCTCATAGTTCGTTACAAATATTTTGACAGTGTGAAGAAAAGCAATACATATATTTATGTGTAGATTCTGTAGGTAACAGAAGTAAAATTGTATTGACTGCAAAAAAAAGTGGAAGGGAGACAATGGAAACCCATGAACCAAAAAGTGAAAAATAAAGAATAGACATACTTGTATATTGATGTTAACAACAGAGGGTGACTAAATCCAGCCTAATGTGTGTGAGTCAGTGTGTGTGTGTGTGTGTGTGTGTGTGTGACTAAAGGGATTGCTGATATACACCGCTATCTCCCCTCAGCGTCCAGGTAGCTGGAGGTGGCAGCTCCTCCACCTCCGAACTGCAGGCCGGTCTGATCAGTTTCCAGACTCCCACTCGCCCTCCATGTGCAAAGAGTCAGCCTCCACCACCGAGCCCGATTTAGCTGCCACTAACACTAAAGTGGTGGGGGGGGGAGCTGCCGGTCATCCTGAGATTAAGGGTTCTCTCCATCGAGGGCTGGATGACAACCTGAAAGCCACTAAATGAAGGCAGTAAGGGTGAGCATGTGTGTGCAGATAGTGGGAGTGAAGTGATGTTTGTATGGGTGGAAGAGAGAGATGAAAATGTGGCGGGCATTAAGCTGGAGATAAGTGGGTGCAGGAGAGTTCTAAAAGGCAGACGGCTGATGCTTTCTGTTTTAAAATAAGTTAATTTCATGCTAAAATTTGAAATAAGATAAGATGAGATAAGATAAAACTTAAATGATCCCCAATAGAGAAATTAATTTGTTACAGCAATGTGGGAAACAAGCAAAAAACAATACATTAAAACAATAATGTATATGAAAAATGCTTGTATTGACAGATTGTCCAGGATCTTGTTCACTTTTTTAAAACAGAAGCCAGAAACTGTTAGTGTAGAACTAGTGTTCTAAACCTGTATTCAGACAGTAACAATCAAGGTTTTAAGTAGATTTCTTTTAGGCCACACCCCAAATTAATAAACATAACAATTAAAATTAAAATCTAACTGAAAAATACAATATATACTGTGTATTCATTAATTAAATAAACTCAATGTAAGTGTGTGATAATCTTATGTTAGACATTTTCAGTGTGTGATGACATGTGACGAGTTGAATAGTGCAAATATGTATTACACTATTTGGATAAGTCATCTTCCTGCATGATTTACATGCTTAAGGTGTCCTCACTTCTTTTCATGAAGCTCCAAAGCTTATTATTGGATTTCAGAAACATCTGGTTTAAAGGTCTTAATGACTTCATGACTTTACCCACGGAAGACTAAAGCCCAGTGTGCATAAATAAATGTTCAGAAAGCAATTTTGTTAAAATACTTTACATGCTTCAAAAACTCCATCAATAATTATACATTTTAGAGTCAACTGGACAATGGAGAAACACAGCAGAAGCACCAAAAACATTTAGAACCACATCTAGACAGAAAACCTGGAAAAGTAGACTCCGGACCTCATTGTGAATCGTAGTTCTTCAGAACCAAGTTTAAAGAGTAAACCCAGACTACATCTTGCATGGAGCAAAAACCGGGTTGAAAAGTGTGACCATGGGTGTGAACTTGTGACCCCACTTGCTTTGATGTAACTGTGTCTATTAAATCGCAATAACATATACAAATGTTCCCCGGTATAAAGAGGAAACAGCATTATGATAATTTATGCAGAACAACTAAATGATACTGAATATGTCTGAGAACATGTGGCTGGTTGTCCCCAAAGAGAAATGTGTAAGCTCTAAAAATGCATACATTCATATGGTTTGTTAAATTTAGTGAAAAACTGCACTAAACTTTGCAATTAAAAAACATGCTGTTACTTATTGCCTAGTTTTTAAGACGTCTACAGTTTCACCTCATTATCTCAATCCTAGATAACATTTGAGTAGAAACAGAGATGGATTGCAGACACCTCCCAGGTATGGTATAGTAATAACATTTTCTTCATTTTTACTCCTTGTAATTGATTATTTTTGATTTTTATTAGACGGTAATATATTAGCCCAGTCCTCACTAAACAACATGAACATCTCCCTAGACTATGTTTAAGCCAACTAAGCTAACTTGACAAGATAGACACAGACAATACCATTTTACCCTGAGTACATCCTGCTCTATGAGAAATGTTCACAACAGAATGGGGCCAAAAACAGATTAAAGTCAGGCAGCTATACAACAGCCGTGTCTGAACAGCTAAAAGAGAATGGCATTACAGACAAACTGGCATCAGTGATATTTTGTAAAGGGATGTTGTCACTGCCTTTTAGTCACCAACAAACATGACTAGAGCGTGGGAGCGCAAAGGCTGGCAGACAATCAAACCAGGGTCCATTCCCTCCTGACATACACATTTATTCACCACCTCTCATGGATTTAGAGGCTTTGAATCAGTTTGAGTGTGGGCTAGGAGGAATGCACCAATCCACTGTTTATTTTCTTTTTCTTTTTCTTTTTTTATCCATAATGAACGCAATGAAGGAATTTTGTCAGGGATCCAGTTCAGATGGTTGTGTCATTTTGGCGTATAAATCCAAAGCTGGCAGAAAATGGTATCACCTGCGAGGGCGTCTGGATGGCAGTTTCTTAGATGTCCTTGGCTATCTTCAGCCGGCTGGCAGACCATGCTGAAGAGACACCAGGCATTTGGATCCAAGCTGATATCTGCAGGATCCTGTTGCTTACACCTGGGAAAATCAAAACCACTACATCCAAAGTGCAAATAATATTGTGGATAATTTGAGTTTGTTATCACTTAGTTTTGTAGTTTGTCCATCACTTCTATCCATTAAGATAACATAACAGTTGACAGTGTAATTAGAGAGTGTAATTATTGAGATCTGATCCTTGGTGGCAATGCTTCAACTACCAAACACACCATGTTTGTCCCTACCTTATGAATGTCTCTTGAAATATGGCAGCAAGTCTTTGTTGAAATAACATCCTAATGGTGGCTGACATTTTGGACCTTTGTTATTATTGACCCTGAAAAAAGCTTTGTTATTTGTAAGACATAAAAACCAAATGGGTTACGTTCAGGTGCAAAGACAGCTTGGTCAGATTAAGTTAAAATGATGCAATTTAGTTTACGTTTGTTGTCATGGTTACAATAATAAACAAGTAACTGAAATTGTGATGAAAAACAACTTTTACAACACTGGAATCAAACTTTGGTCTTTGGTGGGACAGCAATATGTTTCCTTTTTTGCTTGCATTTTTGCTTTTATTTGATAGTTTTAGTAGGGAGACTGGTAACATTAAAGATAAAAAAACATTAGGTTTGCTTTATTGTGATTCAACATGTTAGTAATCCCACAAGTAAATTCTTTGCCTGTTTCAGCTGCTCTCTGTTCAAATGGTCCAAAAGGAATAAGCACTACCAGCAAAGAATCACACCAACACAAATACAAAAAACACAGAAACAAAGCAAAGGAAATCTAAAGATGGATAAAATCTGTCTGCACTATTCAGAGGTGGAATGCAATGAACAGCGATGACATAGATAATGACATAAATAATGTTTATGACGATAGTGTCAAATTTAATGGCCACTGGGAGACTGTGTTGCTCTGTGGAGCACTTGACATTGATCGGCCTCTGACTGAACATGTTTCTCTGTCCAGCCAGTACACTGTTTAGTGGGTGAAGGGGATTGAGAGAAGTTTGGACAGCAGGGAAAGAGACAGAACTGAATATGTTCTGTGTGTTCTGCACTGTTTTATGTGCTTCAGAACACAGTGTCAGACACACAGTTCTGCAGGTGATTATATTGGGTCATTGAAGTCTTCCATAATCCATAAGAAATTATATGAGTGACAACCTGTATGTTTCTTAATTACTTACCCAAGAGAATAGGTCAGTTCTGCTTGGTAAGAATAGTGTTGCATTGGTAGTGCAGAATGGTGTTGAAAGCATTTCTAATCTAATCTACAAATCTAAAAACTTAATTCTAAGTGTACCCCAAAGGAACAGGAGGATGATGGAATCATCCAATCCATTCTGAGGCTTTAAGGCAAACTCCTGGACCACTATTTAAAAAATAAACATCATGACAGGCGATGTCACAGCCACTGATCTGTATTTGTTGTGCATACAGGGTTATGTCTTCTTTTGTATAGGAATGAGGCATGACCTTTTCCACTCTCCAGATGCAGATGTGTTGGAGTACACCACATAGTAGCTGGCAAGTACAGGCTTTCAGCATGTTTGGGCTGACTCCATCTGGCCTTGCAGCCTTTGTCGGGTGAAGCATGTTCAGCTCTCTAGTCAACTGATCTTCGGAGATAGCCTATAGTGAAACTGTGAGGTGGATCTGAGGCTCAGCCTGATAAAAACTGCTCCCTCAGTCACCTGCCTGCTGGTCTGGTACTTTCCCTCCACACCTCCCTGGTGTCAGTTTGTCATTCTCATTCTGGATGGCTTTCATGTCCTTGGTGACCCAGGGCTTGTTGTTAGGGAAGCAGTGAATAGTTTTTGTAGGTACATGGGTGTCCACACAAAAGTTGTATGTAATCTATAATGCTGTCAGGCCATCAGTGCTCCCACTGTGGTGCTCACAAAGAGCCTCCCAGTCTGTAGCTTCAAAGCACTCCTGCAGAGCAGCATTGGCCCCGTCTGTCCAGCTCTTAACAGTTGTAACAGTGGCTGGCTGCCTCTAACGCAGGGGTATATACTTTGGGAGGAGATTTACCAGGTTGTGATTTGACCTGCCCAGAAGGCATGGGAGAAGATACTCAAACCAGGGACACTGACGCTGATGTGGCATTCAGCCATTAAGGCTCTCCAAGTCCTGTGTTTGCTTCTATCCAACCACTCCAACCTCCTTTTAAAGCTTGATTTATGTTTCTCTGTGCCATATGGCGTAGGCACCACTTAGCTGCATACCCTACATTGTTCGCCTCAATGTAACTACACACAGCAATGCAGGCTACAACAGCAGTGATTGGTCCTTTCTGTAGCATCAGTTGCCTTCTCTCTTTTCTGTATTGCAGCAATTTCATGACTGCTGTTAAATGTATTAGCTCCAACAACATGATCTGCTCAATTTCAGTTGTCATTGTTTGTAGTACACAAAGTAGTAATGTAGTATGTCAAGCACCACCGCAAGTGCATATGCTCACAGCTTTCATACAGCAGAGACTTTGCTTAGATTCAACACAGAAGCATAAGAACTTTAATGCAGACTTTTTTGCACTGTCTTCACCTTTCTCCTTTTAGTGTTTCATGACAAGTACAGCTACTAGAGGTGACCTGACTATAACACATTACTGTTGGCTGCAATATCATGCTGGCACAAACATATGTGCTTGTGTTTTAGCAGTTGTTGTGAAGCCAAGAGATTAGCTGATGATTTAGAGCCACTTATTTGGAAGTAAATGATGAAAGGAGCACAAGCAAGGTTAGTGTTTATTCTGTCTAACTGCAGTTTCCTAAGTAAAGAAGCTAAAGTAACTTCAACTCATTTAAATGCTTACACCAAAGTTGGTTCTCTTGGTTGGTTCTCTACCTCAGTTAAGTAAACTTTTAATGTGTCTGCATGTCTTCATTCCCTCATTCTTATTGCTTACTCTTAAAGGAGTCCTTCAAGCTGTTTTATAATGGTACAATTGATATTTTCCATGGCCGATTTCAGAAATTCAGATTCCTTTACAGAAACAAGCTTATCTTGTGCAGTTACTATGTTGTTGAGTGCTTTTTGTTCCACACATTTGTTTCAATTTCCACTCTTCAGTCTGCCAATGGTCTTCTCTTTTGTCTGTCACATGTTGTCTTCCTCTGATTCTCATAATATAGTTGTGCTCCAGCACAAAATGGAGGGTCCTGGACGACCTCCAAGATGTCACCTCCCTCCACCGTTATCGATGCACCACCTGTCATATACAAAGATTTCAATGCCTAATCAAGACCATTCACTTTCTCCCTCATGCCTCGTGCTGAAAAATCACAGTTTCAAAACCCCTTTTCTACACCAACTGTGAATTTTCATAGAGCTACAAACATTCATTAAGAGCCCTTGAGTGCAAGCTGAAACTCAGTCAAGCACGGTCAAAGCATTTCCAGGAAAGAAGACAGCTCTTTCTTGCTGTCTCTCAGTGATTTTCAGTCTGGGTGCCCTCAAGGTTAGCAGATTAGCATACAACATCAGATGTGGGTATTCAGAGGCATCCAGGAGGCTGCTCAAGTCCCATCTCATGCATACACTCTAAAAAAGTGTTATTATCATGCATGCAAGTTATCATCCTGACAGAGTCATGTCATGTCATATCATGTCACACTGTGGTGTGAAGTTATCACATCACGATACATTGTGTAGTTGTGACAGTCACAGTTAGTGTTGAGTCACTATGTGTCATGAAGAAAAAATTAAAGACTTTATGAACAATACACCAATGAAAGGTGATGTGAGAACCCAAGTCTATCTATCACACACTGCCATGAATCAGTTTTTTAGCTTTCAAAGTGAAGGTGACCTTTTGGATCAAGGCTGCTGCATTTTGTGCTTAAAATGAGCATAATAGTGATCCTCTTTTCACGGGATTTGTAGAAAGTCTCTCAGTGCTCCCCGTGGATGTACTTCAAAACTGTAATTACGCAAACATTATTTTATCTGTATCTTACAAGAACAGGCCAAAGTTGGCAGATATCCACAATATAATGCAATGTCACTACAAGTCTGGCAAACACACACACACATAGCCTAACACTGTACGCATTTGTATGGGTAGTATGATTGAAAGCAGCATGAAAAGTCCAGCGCTGATAAACCTGCTAACCTCCAGCAACTTTGTCATGAGCACTGAGCAGTGGAGAGCAGGTGCAGCAGACATTAGGACTCATAATAAGCAATGATGATCAACCCAGAGGAGGGAGTGGAGGCTGTACAATAATAGGGACAGGAGAAGTGAGGGAAGGGAGAGGAGTTGACAGCAGTTGTTATTGTGAAGTGCCAATCAATGCCACGGCTGCCGGAAGCCTAATCTGGGCAATTTACACCCCTGTCAGGTCTGTGCAGGTTCCAACTAATCACCCAGTGCAGAAGGATCCACCTGATGCCTCCTTTGTGCACATGTGGCACTCAATCAGTAAACAGTGAATCAAGAGTGTTTACAATACTCAGTACCCCTGATAGCACATTTGACAACTCCTGAAATGAAACACAACTTCCCAAAAAGGTTTTACTCATCCCAGCATCCATCAGGCAGACAGCAACACCCTGGAGGTATACCAGCTTAAGCTGTGGTGGGGTTTCAATGTACAAATATATTTTGAAGACAGGCGTCAATATCTAGAGTATCTTCATTACATTTTTGTATAAATTATATGGAAAAGAAAACTGTTTATTACTTTTGTTACTATACTATAAGCACTATGAGAATGAATTCCAGTGTGTCTATGGTCTAAGCAAAATGACTCATGTGCTCTTTTGTAACTTTCAATCATTCTATGTCAATAGGCAAATGTTTTAATGAAGTCAAGTTGAGCTCATGCATGTGTGGAGTGTTCATTTGGTTTTCCAAAAGAACACTGAATATGTTATGCATATACAATCCTCGCTACATCTGTCCAAACTCTTTTTGCTGTTACTCCAGTCTTTCCTCTTTTGACTCTTGCCAGCATGTATTCTGATGAAGTGGAGTCATTAGGCCTCAGGATAATCTTTGCTCAAATGGAACTGTTTTTAGATCATTTGATCACATTTTATTTCTACTTTTAGTTGCCCAGAATGAATATGTGCATTTTCAGGCACTCTTTCAGTTTTATTTATTGAGTTTGTATGACAATAGGCCACAGAATGTGATACATTTTTACCCTCAGAAAACTATTTATGCATGTAAGAACAATTTTGTATCTGTTTCTTATTTATTTAAAAATTGTTTTAATGTGTCGCCTGCAGTTGTAGACTTTAAGGTGAATTATATTATAGTGTACAACAGGCTATTGTCCAAAACTTTAATTTTTAGGTGGCAATGAGCTGTCACATCTTGAGTCACAGGCCAGCCCTGGCATCTATGCAGAAATATTCCTCACTAGCGGTTTTGAGCGAGACTCCACTTGATTTTAAATGACAAGATGGGCGATTGATTTGGGGTCTCGTGCTATAGCTAGCGTGATTCCAAAACGTGGCATATTGCATCTTTAAAAAAATATCTCCATCATCACCTGATTCTCCACAACCTGCCAAGCAGCTGTCACATCAGTGTAGGGTCAGAGCCCTGCTACGGTTTCACCCTGTTAACTGCCTGCCCTGCTGTCCTCACCTGCCAGCATTAGACTCTATAGAAACCTATAGCTGTGGATGTTGCTGCATAGCAGGTCTGTCAAATGCAGCCTCTTCAGCCTCCTCCTCCCCTCGCTTGCCTCCTCCCTGCCACTATTCACACTTTCATCCCTCCCTGTGGGCCATCAATAATGCAACGTGGAGCTCCTCAAGCAGTATATGCACACACACAAAGTATAAGATAACACACACACAGTTCCAAACACACAGTGCTGAAAATACATACTGTAGACACACATGAAAGGTTCAGTTCACTCTGTGTCCCCTGTGTGATTTATAGCCGGGCACTGTAAGGGGCTCCACCAGTGGAGGCCATTATCATGCAGGCAGGCACATCTGCAGACATCAATAAGTAAGGCAGGGGGTTGAGGGGCTTCCAGGGTCACTCCTGTGGGGTGCCCCTGGTGTCAGCAGGATCCCCCTCAGTCTGTCAGAGCCTTGCACACGGGGCTCGACAACAAATAGCGCCTCCTCATCATTGCTCTAGTGCCACTGTCAATCAGTCTGTTGGCGGTTCAAGAAAAGAGTCAGGGGCCTCTTTAATACAGATGTATTAACAGGGGTGAGGCCAAAGAGCAACTTCAAACATGTGAACGAAGTCTACGTCTCAGGAGAGAACTGAAAGCTGATGTCCTGCACTGTGATTTGACCAATATACCTCAATGAAAAGTAAATGTTTAAAAAATCAATGAAGACAAATATTTGTCATGGTCAGTAGAAGAGCGTCATCTACAAACATTTTTTTGGCAAAATAATCACAACTCAAGGTCCCGTTTATTTACTTTGAATGTAATCAAATGGTCTTTATTAATAGGTGATGATGTTCAAGCTCAACTATTACGGATCGATGGTCAAGGTATGTTAAAGATAATGAGAAAAATGTGATGTTTTAACATCTAAAGTTCCACAATAACTGACCAAATTCCACACACTAATGAAGTCCAGTCAAGGGCTAAGGCTCAAGCAAGTAAGCCTTGACCTTGAGTCATTTGATTAACTGCTGGTTTTCGAGGAAAAATTTAATTTGCAAGTTCCAACATAAAACATATGTGATGTGTGTGATAAATGCTATGCACAATATTTGTTAGGATAGGTGACAACCTTCAGGTGAGGCAAGTCCTGGAGCAAACAGGGTAAAACAGTCCAGTGGTACTGCTTTATGCACGGATGTAATAATAATATAATAAAAATAATAATAATACAAAACAATTGAATCGATTGTGTCAAAGTCAAATAAACATTCTTCCACACTGCTTTGTCTGAAGTTAAAGACTCATATTTTACGCTCTGTGTGAAAGTTGGCTCCGTTTATGTACAGATGTCACCACACTTCGCCTAAAATAATATATGTATCGAAAACAAACAAAGGGTATATAGGTGATGAATGATATTAGGCTCCATTTATTGTAAATATATGTTACAGTGAAGACTGAAGAGTTTGGATCTGCCAAGTTCAAACTCCCTAGAAAGCAAGTCTGGACCCGTTTGCAGACATGCTGTAGAAAGCCTAAATGTTCCAGAAACAATATCCAAATAATATCATGTATGTAGATGATCCAGAAAAGGACATAGTCTCTGGAAAGACATGTTGTTGCTGTTGAGATTTTTAACGTTTTGAACACAACAGATGAAATTTTGTTCATGGTCAGAGAAGAAGTGGCAGCAGACACGTCAGCAGCAGATACTGGGGAAGCTAAAAGGATCTGGATGAGTAGAAAGCACTAGATGTGCTTTCAGTGGAGATTCATTTGTGATTTGGGTGAATTGACCTTTTAACTTCTCAGACTTGTCCGTAAGAAAACATCCTGGATGAGGGAAGAGGGCGCCGACCTTGGAGATCTTAAAATCACTATTCTTACTGTGCAGGTGATTGAGCAGAAAACTCTGCCATGAACTAGATGAAGAGCAGTTGTGGCAGTGGCGATTGTTGTCATGGCAACAGTAGTAGTAGTAGTACTTTTAAAAACAAGGTTTCTGGAGAAAATGACTCACACATCACCCAGAAGCCTCCTGATCATCCACAGGCTTTCATCCAGTAGATAAGAGCTCAGCTGTGGATCATCTTTGTCTGGTCCCTGAACAGATAAAATGTTCTTAATGCTTCCTCTGCCAAGTTACATCTCTAAATTTTTTGTGCTCTGCCAGGGTGAAAAAATTATTTCTCTGTCTCTCTTTCGCCATTAGGACCCAGCCAGTGGGGAACCTGATGATCATGGCTGATATACTGCAAGTGTTGATATATCTAATCTAGTCAGTCTGCACAAGAGGTTGCACTCATTCCAGACCATTAAATCCAGCTATTCTAATCTGTTTCTTAAGAAGAACTGACATAACCTGATAACCTTTTCCAGGGTGACCGTGGATTTGTTTGGAAGTGTACAAAGTCAGGATCAGGATGTGGCTATGGAGACTGGAAGTAAGACACGTCGTCACATGACCCATCTGTGAGTCCAACATAAATGTGTCTGGCAACATTATTTTTTTTAAAATAAGAGTTTTTGTGGAATTTAACAAACCAAAGTCCAACAAACAGAAAAGATACAGTTTTATTTCCCTTGATTTAATGAAATCATCATTTATTTTAAAACTGTATTTTGTATTTACTCTGGTTATCTTGTGTATACATCTGTTTCATTATACAAATGATTTACATGTGACAACTATGAAAACAGAAAAAAAACAAAATCAGGAAGATGTCAAATACTTCACAGCACAGTAACTGTCATTACAGCAGCAAACAGCTGCTACCTATACAGTATGAACGTGTCTGGATTTGCTGCCTCCTGACATCCTTAACTTCAGAACAGCCTCACTATTGATCATTCTACTTTTTATTTTGTAAAACCTACCTTGCTGACTACACGATCTGCATTGATAGGCAGGATCCAGATTATGATTTATTTTAGGTCCTAGGAGTGTGAGCTCGTCAGAATACCCTGCTGGGATACAGTAGAGTCAGACTGATGTTCAGCTTCTTTTGGTTCTAATGTGTTTGCAGTTTCTTGTTTTTTCAATGAATCGCATCATCAGAGAAGTTGGACCATGAGTGTAGTTGGAGTAATGACAACATACCATGGTATGACTTGAGATCTGGCACTGTTAAAGAGAATACAGTTAAAAATGGCAGGTTAGAGTCAGTAAATCCCTGAAATTAGTCCTTCAACCTTGTTCCACAGTCTGTAGGTAAGAACGCATTTTAACCATCATTTTCACCTTTGACACTTTGTTAAAATAATCTGAACCAGACTTTAACATTTAAAATACAGTGTTTTCTTAGTGGAGCATATTTGCATTTGTATTTTAAGTCAAATTTAGAGGTTGTACTTTTACACACAAAAAATGTAAAGGGTGCTACTGCATATAGTGGAGTATTTTTTATAGGAAAACTTAAGAATTGAGTACATGTACTTTAAACCCCTCAGGCAGGATGTAGTAAGGCTGTGACATCCTGGACACAAACCAATAATTCAGCCACCTGGAACTGTTGAGCATAATCTCTCAAGTGCAAGAAAATGGCATGTGAAAGAGCATCATCCTGCTATAGGTGTTTTTATTATTATAATTATTATTATTATTTCTATTTGTGTGTAACAAAATTATTGCTTTTAAGGAAATATTGTCCAAATGTGTGCAGCAGAATTTCCATTTGTATGATTCATCACGTCCCATCTCTTTTTCTGTGAGGGAAGGCTTTTCTTCCTGCCCCTGAGTGTGGCTGCTGGGAGCACATATGTCTTCAGATGTGGCCAGGGAGTTTGTTGCAGGGATGCCCTTCAGTCTTTGGTTCTAAAAATGTCCTTGAGCAAATCCCTGAATCCCTGTGAGCTTCACAACTGCTGCCCTCAACTGTATGTCCATTAAGGAGGTTGGAGTTAAAGAAAGTCTATTGAAAAGCAGGAAGCACCTTCCATGAATGACTAAATAAGAGCTGCGCTTCAGTAAATCTGCTGAAGTCTGCATATCACTCATACTGCATGTGAGCAATGTGTTTGTGTGTTCACATCTTCGACCGCTCTCGTGTTAAGAGTGCAAACACGAGTGCTGAGGAGAGACAAGAAGAATAAAGAAGAAATGAATGGAGCGGGGTGAGAATGGGAAGGAGGGGGTGAGAAAAAAAGAAAGAAAGTCAAAGTCAAATAAATTCTGAGGGATCAATGCGCAGACTACGCCTGGCATATCCAAGGGAGCGCCAGACTCAAAGCCCTTCAAGCCCGAGTTCAAAGTGGTGACACGTCCATTAGAATTTCTAATTCTGATCGCATCGACGGGCCCACGGCTACAGCACAGACAGAGGATGGGTGGAGACGAATCTAGGCCACGGTTTGCTGAGAGAAATAGATAAATTACTGTACATTGTTCACTGTACAAACACTTTCACTGCTTTATTATCACCAGTCAATGTGGAGGAATCTCAACTCCAGGAATAAAATCAGGAACCTTTCTAATCATTTATCTGTGCAGTGGGTTTATGTGATAGCCATCAGTTTCCACCGCGCTTTCACATATAAATTTAATATGTGTTGGGCTTGGATACTAAAGAGGACAAAGCAAAACACAGTTCACACAGCTTTTTTCTATTACTTCCTACATCATGCTGAAGACATAAAAGACGTGAAAAAATGTGGAATCACTGTATGTAGTAAGCAAAGTGTGTTCAGTCTTCATATTTTATTTTTGTATTTTACACATTGTATAAGAAATTAAGTGAAAAACTGACTAAATGTATTGTCTCCCTGTTGTTTCTACTTTAGTTCATGTTTCTAGGTCACATACAGGGTTTCTGTTGTGAGACTGTGACTTTGCTGCTGCTACAACCTGCAAACCAACCACCCAGCAAAACGTATAGAACAGCAGGCCCAAGCTCGAGTCATTTCAAATGCACTTGGAAGCAAATCACAGATAACCCAGCATGCAGGCTGAGTGCAGTGTAACATAAGATTCGCTGCCTTGAATTAGTTTAACTGCTATTGTTACTATCGTAGCTTCATCAAAGCAGAAGGTTCCTAGAAACAATGTTGTATAAACTCTGAATCACTGGTCAAACTCTTAACATTGCTGCTAGACTTCATAGCAGCTTTCACATATAAAACTCTGGACAATGTTGGTGGAATCTAGGAGAGTCAAATGCATTCTCACCTGAGGAGGAACTCTGCTTGAATATGAACATTTGTATTCTCACACGCTCACTTGGGTGATTTCTAGATACGTTCACAGTTTCAGTGCATGCGTGAAAACAGCACATGTCACTGCAATGCTGCTGTGCAAAGTGTGTGTAAATGATAGAGAGAAGAGTAAAGCTGTAGGTATAGTTTGGGGTTTGCTTTGGTTCTCAGAAGACCATCTGCCATGTGTTATAGGGCCTTTAACCAGCATCACCAAGGTAGTGTAAGTATACAGCAATTAGCTCTGTTTGATTACTGTAATAATCTATATTATGGCGGAAAATGCTCAAATAAAAGGAGTGACTGCATCATTAATTCAAGACATGGAGATTTTGGGGAATTTCTGTCCCAGTATAAGACAGACAAGATCCAAAAGCAAACACTTAATTTGAGAATGAGCCCCTGGGTAAATCTATTACGGAAACAATCTATAGATAAAGAAGCATGTCTGCTATTTAATTAAAAAATCACTTTCATGCCTTTAGAGCATTACAGCTAAGACTTAGATATTCACTTCATCCACATCCTCATATCTGCATTCAGATACATCAATAAGCTTTTAATTGGGGAGAAGAGACAATGTGTCTGCTGGTGTAGAGATGGGGTAGTGGGGGTACAGAGGCACTCTAAGGGGGGCAGGAAATCTGTGGGATTAAAGCTAAATCTGCTTGGGCACTTCCATGTCAGCCAAGCTGCAGACTGTGGTTGAGAGGAGTACGTGCTGGCTTAGTGCAGCTGTCAGGAGCTGCTGCCACCAAATCAATACTGATCCTTTTCTGTTCTACCTCCGAGTCTCTCTCATGCCCCTCATGCCTCTACCCCCCTGCCTCCTCAGCCTCAGCCACCGGGCTCTCCTGACAGCGCTAAATCAATAAGTCCTGAAGCCGATAAGCAGGTTCAAGTACAGGTCATTTCACACAGTCAGAGGACATTTAGCCAACGAACATACTCAGTTACTGTAACAAGACACTGCAAGTGCAGGAATGTTGTTGATGTCTGGTGGTTCAAAGAATGTGGTGAAATATACACATTTAAGCACATTTTTGCGGTCACGTTGCATTTTAGCTTTTAACATTTGACTGGTTTTAGAATATAATGAGTAATGAACTGCAACATCTGGAAGAGAATAAAAATGTCCACAACAGTCTGACAAACATCCGCTTTTATTTACATAGCATCACTAATTACTGTAGACCAATTAGCGGCGGCGGAATTGAGATCAACTGGACACCCTACAGTCATCATAGACGTGGTAATTAGGCAAAATGTGCAGGTTTTATTATGTGTTTACAGCAATGTGGTATCATAACAGAAGTTGCCCACATGTTACATGGAATATTCTGCACAATTACACACAGTCAGGTCTTATTAAAAAGTAAATCCTTCTTTGTTATTAAAACAAATGGTTCAAGAGCTTCAGTGTATAAATCAGCTTGTTTTTTGAACATATGTGAAGAATGAAAATCCATCCATCCATTTTCCAAACCGCTTAGACCGTGTAGGGGTCGCAGGTGTGCTGGAGCCTATCCCAGCCAGCATATGGGCGAGAGGCAGGGTACACACTGGACACGTCGCCAGTCTATCACAGGGCCACATATAGACAAACAACCATCCACACTCTCACTCACGGGCAATTTAGAGTCCCCAGTTAACCTGACTGCATGACTTTGGACTGTGGGAGGAAGCCAGAGAGCCCAGAGAGAACGCATGCAAACAATTGGACAACATGCAAACTCCACACAGAAAGACCCTAGCCGACCCCAGGAATCAAACCCAGGACCTTCTTGCTGTGAGGTAACAGTGCTAACCACTGCACCGTGCCGCCCAAGAATGAAAATTTAAATTAATATATAAAATATCAACATTCTCTACTTTTCATTAAAGAAACATTAACACAATAACTTAGAGGTAAGCTATGTGTGTACAATAGGTCATGAGGTCAAGAAGATCTTCAACAAGCTTTAATGTGGCGAGAGCTGAATTTATATCTATTTATATGTATTTTTGATGTAATGCCTTTAAATTTTCATGTTTTTGTGGGTTTACGTGCACATTTTGACAATGAACAGCACATTAGGCATAGTTCAGCATGTGTCTTTATAGTCTGATCATTTGGTTTTGTGATGGGAAACATTTCCAAATTGACTAAAACATCTGGGGCCAGGACTGTTATACCTGCACTAGAATTAGTGTGCAGCAGCCATTACTTACTTAATCTAAATGAAGGCAGTGCAGCTGCTGGGAGTCTCAGTAATGCTCTACGGTAAATGAGCAGTGAAGTAACGGAGTCCAACCCTGCTGAACCTCACTCCAATAGAAAGCCTACAGCACCTCCACATGGTCAAAAAAGTATATAACAAACCTACTGAAATGGCAAAAGTACTCAGTCAGTACTCACGTAGTAATCCAAAAAAAAGTTTAAGTACTAAGATAATGCAAAAGTAAAAAAAATTCTACAGTACACAAGTATAACTAAAGACTACTGAACTTGATGATGTTTACTTTATTTTCATGTGCATGACACAAAGTTACTGGAGAAAACTAAGACGTTAAAATGTTTAAATAATGGAAAGAAAAATATAAAGAACCTAAACTGTGAGAATTAACTTTATAATCAACAAGATTCACTATTAAACATTTAAATGTTTGATCCAATACATTTAAATTCAAGTTTTCCATTTTATGTTTTTATGGTTGAATTTTGACAATGAACAGCACAATGAAAGGCATAATTCAAGATGTGTCTTTATTCTCTGATCATTATGTTTAATTTTGTGATGGTGAAAATTTCTAAATTGACTAAAACCTTTGGGACCAGGACTGTTAGGAAGGAAAATCAGAAGGTACCTCTGCTTGGACTGGTTGTTAAGTCTGACACACACATCACATTTTATTTCATTTCTTACATCACTGGTGCCAACACCAATACCAGCATTAGAATTACACAAGCATCTTTTACTTGTGTGATGTAAATATTTAGAAAACCAACAAATCCCAAATCTGCAAATGAGCTAGTAACCAGAAAAAAATTGTGCCATAACAGGTATGACACCTTCCTCTGCTGCAAATGACAAAGAAAGTATAAAAAAGCAAAACTGACTCAAAATTGTACTTAAAACAGCAACTGTTGACCATAATAGTTTGCTGTTACAGCTTTAAGTCAAGATGCAGTGTACATTATACAGTATATATGTGGAAATGTGCAGCAAATGTGCAAAAAACGTAAAGGATTTATTGATCTTTCACCACAGACTCACCTGTTTTTACTGCATCACTTCACATTCAGTCTTTTTGTTTGTGCAGAATTCAGTCTCCTTCATATGGATCAGATCCTGATGCAGAGGAAAAAACTACAGCCTTCAACAGGAAGTCAACACACCTTTAAATAATAATAATAGTAATAATAATAATAATAATAATAATAATAGGGATTCACAGCTCTACAATGTGGCGCATTTGCCCAGAAGCTACTATTCAGCTCAATCACAGAAGTCATCTAAAAACACTTTATAATGTAACGTTTAATACTTTCCATAATTGAACAATGCAATTGCATAAAATTATATAGAAAATCAAACCAATCCCATTAGAGCAGCACTTGGAGACAGGATGTGCACATCTCATTTTCACTGTGAAGAACTTCTGTTTGTCATTGCATCACTCCACATACCTGGATCTTCATCCGTCAGTCTCAGTTGATTGCTCGTCTGTCTTTGTTTTCTCTTTGTCTGTGTTTCTTTCTCCCATGTGTATGAATGAATATTTGTGTAGTCCATCATATTTCCAGATCTTCATTGGACAGAAGTTTTGTAACTAATGTTTTTGCAGTGTCCTGTCTTTTGGCACCACCTTGATCATACTCTTCATGTACTGCATCTCTAGAAATTATGATATTATCATCCTGATTGTTCAAAATATTATGGGTCTCAGAACAGAGGATGTTGTATAATAACTTTATGATGCTGAGCTACTAAAATATGATTTGATTTGCATCCACCAACATCCATTGACGTCTTTTGTTACATTTTAATGCTTCATGCTTTTTCAAATCCATTCCAGCACTGCTGTAGAGCTATAACACTTCAAAATGTCACCTAAAGTTTAACGTGAAACCAAATCTAAATTCCATCTTTATCCATCTAACAAGTGGAATAAACAGCTAAACACACTAAATTTTTTTTAGCTTAATCTGTTCTTCCTAACCAATTAATATAAGATCCTGAATGTGAAAATAAATATTGTTAATTTGTTTGTTTATTCTGAAATAAAAATTGTCCTGCTAATATATAAAGTTGCACTTTTGATTTTGATTTTTGCAAACAGTTTCCATTTAGTTAGAGTTTTCAGGAGGCAGCAAGTTTTTACTCTGCTAAGTCAAAGCAAATACCCACAGATAATACAGCTGTAATTTCTACTGTGAAACACGACAGCGTTGAGGACATTGGGGGATTTATTTGGCACATACAAAAAATATCTGTAACCTGTTATACAACATTATGGATTATACAACTATCATAGATGTGTGGATGTGAGTCAGAATTGGGATGTGGATTTGATAACATTCAATAATAGTGAACAGAAATGAGAGTTGTTAGTTTTGTTTGCAGAAACACTAAGTCCCTTTGTTTGATGTCTAATACACTGGAGATGCTAATTCACACTCTGGTCTATGTGGTCACTGAGCTTTTCTGGAGCATCACAAAATCCACTAAACAACCACAGAGCACATGGCTGTTGCTACAGAAACACAGAAAACTGGATGGACATAACAGAGGCTTCTCAGCTTATTCTCATCTCTGACACCATCTTATCAAAAGGTAACGTGTAAACTTTTTGCTTTAGGCTTTGCTTTTGTCTGAGCTGTCGTGCTCTGAGCTCTCTCCTCCGCTGCCAAACCTCCAGTTCAGCTCTGATGTCAAAACTGAGCAGCACGATTTCTGTAAAAGAAAAGATACAGTGAGTAAAATGACTAAAATGATGGGATCACACCATCTCAGTGTAATATTTGTTCCTACCTTGCCATCCTTAGCTTGGTTCAGGGCCTTGGACAACAGCTCCAGCAGGGCCAGGAGGAGCCCGAGGGCCAGTCCCAGGCCAAGGAGGAGGAAGAGGCCTCGTAGGTCGTGGGGCTGCAGGGCCTGGGACGTGTTGTTGGAGCGGTCGCCCACGCAGCTGCTGGCCCACCACTTGTCCCGCAGATACGCTAGCTCACCAGACTCACTGAGCTGCAGGATGGCTATGGTCAGGTTTTTAACCAGTGGTGAACCTGGTGGAGCAAATAAAAGTGGTACAACAGAAGAAAAAAGGTTGACGGACATCTCACTTCAAAACCATGATCATTAATCTGCTACAATAACAGTCTCAGTTCCTCTGGTGCCACTGGGAGTAAAGCCTGGCTCACAGGCTTTATCCCAAACATTATGAATGGCAAATGAGGTGATCTACACCACACTGGGACAAACACAAGCTACTGTGGGGTACCAAGCACAAACCATGACCCAGACCCAGACCAACCTCCTGGTGGAGGATGTTGGAGAGTTAATGCAGCCTGTGAGGAACACTCGCAGATGCTTTTTAGAGCTTTTTGCACATAATTATGTCTTTAAAATGACAGAGATGATCATCAGTCAATATAATGTAGTAATGTGAATGTGTAATGTGTAAGTGAACTAATGTGCTGATTGGTTTTAATGTTATCTGAAGATAAAAAAATTATGTGTGGTCTGCAGTAATCAATATATTTTCCATTTTTTTTTATTTTTATATAAGCCATGTTTTTGTGCTTTTTGTGACATGTATTGTGACATGTAGTGACGTGTAATAGAGAGTAATGGAGCTCATTTCTCGCCACAAAGGTATTTTCTTGGGGTGAGAATTGAAGAAAAGAGCTTAAGAGAGAAGATTTGAAGAGTCAGCAGCAGCTTATCTTAAAAGTCTACACCTTAGATCCATAACTGATAATAAATTGTAACCAAAAGTGCATCACAAATTAAGGGATGAGTGATTTGAGTAAAAAAAAATAATCTAAATGACTCACCCAAAGGTGCTGCGATGCAGTAGGGTCTCATGCTGACGACTTCCTGTGAACGGATTATCTCACAGTAGCGTGCCACCGCCAGGTCCAAGGAAATGGCTTCACCGATAAAGGCGAAGCTTCCCTCCTGGACCCGACGAATGCCCTCTGCCGTGTTGGTCACGAAGCTCTTCTTACGCTCCATGTGCTGGTAGATACGCCGATGCACGGGGTTGTTGGAATTCTAAAACAGAAAAGAAAAAAAAAACCTAACATTTTAAGCTCTGTTGTACATAAATTCTGAGTGTGCAAAATATCAGGTGCCTGTGTCTTCCAGTCAATCAAACAGTCTCAGTCTTTATTCTACATTTATTCGTATCTAAAGCAACTTAAGTATTTGGCGTGTAAATAGCTGAGACAGAGAAACGTCATTAAGTGCACAGAGAAGTGTCAGTTTTTTGAAAAACAAGTATCAGATAGAGAATAAAAGATAACACTATACTGAAGCAGCAACTTCATGTACTTTAAAGAAAAGCATGGTGGATCCAGATTCAAGTGTGCCGTAGTCGATCACATCCTGGTTAGCGAGGTCTTCGAAAGTCCTGATGGAGACGTGTTTGTTGTTGGAGTGAAACACTGTGCTTAAGTTGCCAAAGTAGCAGACGAGCAGCATTACAGCAAACAGCCACCAGATAGCACTGACCACACGTCCAGACAAAGCTTTAGGGTGAGGGCCAGCACCTGACAGCACAGAGAAGAATGCATTATAGTGCTGTAGTTTGTCTGCAATTCACTCCTTTTACAGCTCAAACATTGCCACAGTGCTCGTCCCCAGCTGAAAATGGTTAAAAAGGGTTCTTATAAAACGTCCTGTGATAAAAATATTTCCTTTAAGATTGTGCAAAGATTACACAAAATGAGTATGTGGTTCAGCTTAGTTACCTTGCAGAGTGAGAGCTCCTGTGATGTACCAGAAGCTGTGCAGTAATGTGAAGTTGTGCTCCTCTGTGCCTGGTTCAGCCCATTCAGTGGGGCTTAACCTGCAGAAACAGTAAAGTCCTCATAATCAGTAGTGCTAATGCTGCAGAAAAGTAGAACTAAAAGTTTTTTCTGTAAACAGAAGTAATGTTCAAGTATATCTCCCATGTATACTCCTCGATGTAAGCATACTTGTAGTAAACTTACAAGAATACTTTTTCAGCACTTCTTGGGACTTTGGGAATTGGCTCACTTTTAAGTTTGTGAAAGAATACTTATAGAATACCACCAATAAACTTTTATATATAGTACTAGTACACTTTCTGGTTGATCAAAGTATACTTACTATTAGTTTACTTGTATAATACATTTTACTTGATCAGAGTGCACTTTTGAATAGTGTCCTTCTCTAGTATCACTGTGCAGTAGATACTCACTGCAGTAATTCAGTAGCAGAAAACTATGTAACATTGTTAACCTTGTGCAAAATTTACTATACTACTACTAATACTTTTCCCTGTGATTGTCAGTATATATACTTTATCTAGCGTATCTTTGACAAGTACTTTACATAAAAACTACACTGGGAGCATACTTGCTGATTTTAAATTTAAAGTAGTAGTAGTATACTGATTGTATACTTTAATATACTGTGTGGGGAAACATACAGTAGATGTGTGGCCCTACTGCAGATGGGAGCCAGACTAAAGAACACACAAAATGTGTTGTGTTGTACCCGTTTTAATTTTCCTCATTTCCATCTCTGTCTCCTTGTGGTCACATTTTGTAGTTATTCAGGTCACTTTGTGGCTGTTTTGCATCTTATTCTTTTCTACTTTTGTTTCTCTTCGTGTCTGTGTCTGCACCCACCCAGAGACTGTCCTGAGGATATGACCTCTTCCTTTTGGTCTAACTACAGAGGATGCAGATGTGATACCAGCCAATATATATTAGTGGGAACATTTTAAAGCTTGCACTTACCTGCCCACCAGGAATATGCAGAGACCTGTTAGCAGGAACGCAATGAGGACGCCGACCCACATGTCTGTGGAGAAGGGCGACAGCAGGCTGAAGGTGCTCTCTTCAGAGGTCAAGTCTTTGCGCAGGATAAAGCCAATTCCAGTTTGCATGAAGGGTGTTGTCATATCCACATACTGCTCTCTGATTGCAGTGCGGGTCAGCGGGGCCACAGCCAAGTCTGCCTCCTGTTAGATTGCATAACCACACATTAAACACAGACATTAAACAAAACAGTGTTTTGCAGCTTTTATCATCTTCAGGATGATCTCTTCTTATTATTTTATACATTTGTATTCTCATATGAATGTATAGTAAATTGTTTATGAGAGAAAGAAATTAAATCAAATCAAGACAAAGGAATTATGTTTGTCTGGAATGGAGGCCTCAGTTACCGGGCATCCATATTCATGACAACTGGCATTTTAAATTTTAAAAGCTAAAAACAGGTGGTGGATGGGAAAAGCTAACAAACGCAGAAAAAGATACCACATTGTACAGAATGTTGCACACAGTAAACAACACATACAAATCTGCCAGGGTCAGTTTCATGGTCTTTGACTCACCTTTCTGATAACCTCCCCAATCATCCCATTCCAGTTTCCGCTAGAGTCCATAGCTCCATAGCGACTGTCCTTCACCACGTGCAGTTTGTACTTGAAGCCCAGCTTCTTGGAGAGCTCAGAGATCAGGTCGATGCAGTAGCCCTCCAGCTCCGAGCCTTTGCTCATGACGTACGGTTCATCCTGATGGAACAAAACAAACATCCTTCATGGACAGAAGCAACAGAAATGGTCATACAGGGCTTTTTAAAGAAAAAGAGAGAATTGATCAAACTGCTACTTTGGGGTAAAAGCAATATATGGCAATATTTGAAGGTCTGTTTTGACTTCATATATTTGAGACTATGAAACACATTTTTTTAAATTGCAGTTCTACTTTTTCCTGATGATTTTTGTTCTGTTGTTGTTGTGTATTCAGAATCAGCAGCTGCCCTGACCTTACCTGCCATACTATATAACAATATTACTATATTATTGATATAAAACTAACATTAAAAAAATATTCTGGTAGTAATAAACAAACACACTGCTGGCTGAGTCTAGATGATTGAGTTTTACAGCTGCTACCACCTTGGCATTCTGGTATAAAAAGCAGCATGAAGACACAATACCTTTATAGTGGTGATGGATAACTCCTTGGCATCTAGAGTGAGAGGAAAACAAGCACCGGGATAAATAAAGTCAACTTAATCAAGTATCGGCACAAAGATTAGAAGATTTAGGCTAAGCCAGTTCTTTGGATAAGTTGTTTGGTTTCAGGCTTATGTGCAGAGAAGCTTTTGAATACATAATAAAGCATTTTGTTGCTTCAAGGCCCCTTCATGTGTTTTTCTCACAGCCAGTGCAGCAAATAAGCCAAACTGCCACTTGAGGACAATGACAGTCTTGTTCTCGGTTGTTTTTCAGGAGACTTGAGAAAGGGCTTCATACTGAGGGACGGTTGCAAGGTACAATGAGGTGGGTAACTGGGCCCCAGTGGAGGGATCAAAGTGGGAATCTCTTCTTAAGAATGTTGTTTACCAAAGTCCTGTCCGCCAGTATGGGGGTGAAGCACCCACCCCATACCCCCATACATTACCCATGACACTCGGAGTTGTTTTCTCTCTGCTGTTAACTGTGACCAATGGCATTGCAGCTTGTCCAGCAGGACCTAACATGCCCTGCCAGGGTTGGTCAGAGAAAGGAGGGGTGAAAAGAGGGTGCAAGTTCTTCATAACTGCATGCAACAACAAAAAGCTGGCCCTGTTGGGTGATATAAAACCCACAACACCCCATCAGTCTTCTATAGAGAAGATGGCAGGACCTTCAATTTGCGGAGATGCCTGTCAGTTCACTGCCTGCCTGCAGAGTCCTCCTCCAACACAGTTAATTGATTTATCACAGTGCTTTCTGCACCACAGCAAGGCGTAGCCCCTCCACTGGTGAGAAATGGGATGCTTTGACTTTGGATGTTTTCCCCACTGTGCTTTGATGGGACTCCAGGAGTCCAGCAGGGAAAGAATCAAGTGTGAGAAATGACTTGGGAGTGACCCCTCTCTCACAGGTCAGCCAGAGCTCGCTGGCACAGAGCCGAGCCTCAACTCTGCAGACAGTCTGCAGAGGCAGAGCTGCTCTGGAGGAAGAAATGATGTCATTGGCTGAGAAACCTTAAACCACAAAGTCACAAAGTATATAAAGTAGTTTTTGAGAATGGAAACTGAATAGAAAAACGTTCGACACAAACACCAGTCCTTACTCTAGGTCTGAATTAGAATTGAAATAGAAAATACGACTACTTCCTCACTACAACTCACACAATACTTAAGGTTTTGCTGGTGTTGTTAACCAAACATCTCCCTTCTTCTCAAAAAATATATTCCAACAATATCGCCAGACAATAACATTTACAATGATTGTGAAAAGTTACAATACCTAGTTTGTGATGTTGACCGTCAGTGCCATTAAGCAACCAACCCAAGCATCGGAAATTATTTATTACTATAAATCACAAGCACTATACAAGGCTAGCAGCACTGTCACACCAACTTAAATATGAGAGCATAAGATTATAATCTGTCTAACTAAGAACATTTGGATGGTGGCACTGTAATACTGTAATAAGATCTCAGAGAGAGAACTAGAGTTTGTTTAATCTCTTTTGGACAGCACACATAGATCGGGTAATTTTGCTTTTTGGTGCCTGAGCCAGCACCGAAGCAGACGTTTTCAATTTGTACCAACTTGCAGACTGATTGAACAACTTTCAAGTGTATAAACTGAATCCTATTGAGTATGTAAAAGTGGTATTTTGCATTGAACGATGAGAGATAAGGAAGAGCAGATCTGGATCAATATCTGACATGAAAATCACATTCATATTAACATCCTAATTATTGTGTGTGTGTGTGTTGATTGTGTGTTGTAGTCTTACCTGCTGTTACTACCCAAGCAGTAAGAGCTGCCACACAGAGAACCAAAGCAGTGCACACTTTCATGTTGCTATAACCCTGAAAATTACAGATTAATACATGTAATTGAATGTTATTTTTGGTCTTCATATCAGTCGTCATCTAACCAAGAGCACTTAACATTTACAATGACTATAGGAATTAAACAGAAAAATACCTAAAGTGCAGAATTTTGAAAATAGTGTGGAAAGAAGTGGAAAAATATTGCGGTTAAAAACACACTATTCTACATACATGAGTTACTTTATCTCACCTCAATTATGACGGGTTCCGTGTGGATTAAAACTAACTTATTTTGTGAAACACTGCCAGAAAAGTCTTCTAGAAAAGTCTTCCAAGTGGGCAGTGAGAAGAGTTATGTGGAGCAGAATGCAGTGGGGTGTTTATATGAGGGAGTACAGGGAGGGAGGAGATAGGACCTGAAAGGGAGAATAAACCCACGGTTGTTGAGCAGAGATCTGAAGTCTGAAGACAACTGATATCAAGTTATTTGGGCCGGGTGTATGTAAAGTATGTATTGTATAGGATGGAATCTAACGCTTGCATGTTCAGGATGATGTAAATTTTGAAATCATGTTATTGTTCCTCCCTCCATTAAACAAAACTGACTGAATCAATTCCAATATGCTGTATTTCTGTCTTAGTTATTATTGTGGATGTTTTGGGGGTTCATTGCTCTGCTTTTAGCCAACATTTTTAAACCAAAGTGTAATCACCAGTTAGGAAACTGCTTTTTTTGAGGTTACATAACAGGATCTGTTTAAAAAAAAACGAAATGGATGGGGGGTCAAGAGTTTGGAGTTGGTGGAAAAAGGGGGTGGGGTCCTATACATGTTGGGGGCCTCAGAGAGTCAGAGGAAGAAATTTTGTTTTTGGAGCACATTTTCTCTACCTCTTGAGTAACCCTGAGGGCTTGCATAATTTACATTCATATTTTAGAAATAGTGATCACAAAAATTTGCAGCGTTTCTTAATGAATCCTGCAAATGAAACAAGCAAAAGTGATTTATCCGCACAACACCCTCAAAAACAGGCGGTGATTTCATTGTGAAGGGAGCGACCGCATTGATGCTTTGAGACAAAAACATTCTCTCAGGCCCGAAATACTAGACAGCTTCGAGGTTTCAGTTGAGAGGCCAAGCCGTGCCAGATTGTCTCGATAAATACGGCTTTGAAAGGGACTCGGTGGTTTTCTTGGAATCCTAATGAAGCTGTCTTTTGTGTTTATGTACTGGCTGGTGATGCTAAAATGAGCATGTCACGCTTCATAAAGTCTTACAGAGCTGAAGAAGAGGCCTAGCAGTGTCTGACAGCTCACCAGAGGTGGCTGTCAGCATTGGAAACCACAGAATTGACAATGGACCAACCTTTGACTGACAAAACTGTATCCTGAGAAAACAGAGAGGGGCAGCACAGATTGCTCGGTCAGAAGACTTGAACTAGGTTCCAAATATTTTTGAGTAAACGTTTTAAATTTAGGGTTAATTTTACCCAACCATTGTCCACAACAAACTATTTATTTTAGAATTGATCAGTACTGCCAGACCTATACAATGGAAGCTGATCTTAGTGAGTTCCAATTTATTAAGAACTAATTTCTGAAGAGAACAGAGAATTTTATTCAAAGTACATTATCATATATATAAAAAAAATCCGATCTTGGGTGGCAAGCGTTACTGAAAAGATGTTTTTCTCTCCTTTAAAGACCGGTTAAGCTTGTCGTCTCTTGTGCTGCCACAAGTATTTGTTCTGGAACATTTTCCCTTCCTGCAGGGGGTCTGGAGTTTTTTTTGCAAGAGAGGTTGAGAGGTGATGGCTAGTAAATACAGACCCAAGCAGAGTCCATAATTAGAGCACTAAGCAGACCCTGCCAAAATCAAGGCCAAATGCTTTTACATGTCAGCTTGTGTAAGGCTCAGTTTAACTGGGTTGTTAATGACTTGTCTCTGAACTTGAGACAACAGTCAACGGATTGAACTTAAATGATAAGGGGAGGAGATAGAACATGAAAGGGAGAGTAACACAGTTGTTGAGCAGAGATCTGAAGTCTGCGAACAGTTGCTACCAGGCTATTTGAGCCAGGTGTATTCTAGGATGGAGGATGAATCTAACACTTGCATGTTCAGGATGATGTAGAATTTGGGGCAAATCATGCTTTTGTTCCTCCCACCATTTCAACTGATATCAAGAAGCAAAAATGACTGAATTAATTACAATATACTGCATTACTGTCTTAGTTATTATTGTGGATGTTGCGGGGGTCAGTTGGTCTGCTTTTAGCAAACAACTTTTAAACCGAAGTGTAATCACCAGTTATGAAACTTGTTTTTTTTTTTAAGGTTACATAACAGGATCTGTGGACAAAAAAGGAGGTGGTTGGGGGTCAAGAGTTTGGAGTTTGGAAAGAGGGAGGGGTGCAATACACGTGAGGGGCCCCAGAGAGTCAGAGGAAGAGAATTTGTTTTTAGAGCACATTTTTCACTGGCTCTTGAGTAGCCCTGAGGGCCAACATAAATTACATTAATATTTTAGAAATAGTGCTCACAAAAATGTACCTTATTTCTTAATTAATCCTTAAAAAAAACTAATGTTACAGGCCTCAAGCACAAGTGACCAGTAGACAGATAATATGTCCTGTTTTATACAGGAAAAAGCAGAGACAGGAAACATTAGTTGTGTTTGTTAAGGAGGTCATTCTCTGTCTTTATCAAACAGACATATCGTTCTCATTTGACTGTTGTTTCTGATATTCACATCGTGGCTTCCATCAACTTCAGAGTTTGAACATTCCCTTTTACACACAGTATAGATTCTATGTCACATTTGCACTTACTGCAATCTCAAAATAAATAATTTCTGTGTATACACTGCTGTGTACAGTAACATACCAAATTAAAACATACTGTGGTGTAACTGCACAATATGACTCACTTTCTGCATTTGCTACATAACATTTTAATATACACCACATCAGTAATTACTGGTTAAATCCAACCTTAAATCCAACTATTATGTTTTACAAATATAAATTCTACCAAACATCTACAGAGTTCCAACAAAAATCTATGTAACATAATCTGGGGTCGTATAACATCAGCCCAATACCATGTGACCAAATGGCCTCAACCACTGATAGCTTAACAACAACGAATTAAAGTAAAAGTAAAATGAATTGCAGGGTTTGCAATGTTTAGGAGCCATGGTAGCAACAAATAACAGTAAGAAAGTAAAACGTCTTTTAATCTCATCAAACACACTTTCTTCATGAAAACTCATTAAAACAACTTCAGAAAGGTTTTAAAAGACCTTAGGAGAAAATTGTGATAAATCTACATGTTTTATACAGGAAAAAGCAGAGACAGGATACACAAGCTGTGTGTTCTCCATTTGGAAAACTGGGGCAAGGTTGGTTACAAGTAGGGCTCACTTTGGTAGATACCAAATACTTGGACATATCAAAATACCTGAATAAAAATGTAACCTTTTCATTTTCATTTTTACACAACCTGTGTACATGTGAGGTAACACTGGCAAGGATGTGACCTTTACATTTGTGAAACGTGGTAAGGTGTTGGGACATAGTGGGGTATGAGAGGATATGGTTGTATGTCCCAAGGTGCCATGTGTGGTGTTTCATGAACCTCTGTGGTATTAACTGATGAAGGCTGACCTAGTGTATTGTAAGTAAAAATTGCTGCTGGTTGCCTGTCTCTAGCAGACCTTCTCAGTTTCTGTTCCCCTACGTTGGAGGTCATGCCAGGCCCAGCCGGTGCCTCCTCCTGAGTAGGCTGTTAAGCTTCGCTCTCAAGCTCAAACGGAAATGTGTGGATGACCTCTGACTCTCTGTTCCTCATATTCGCCTCTTCTCCATCATCACTACTGGGTTCTGTGCTCTGTTGTCGATTGCACTGTTCTTGTTTTGTTTCTCTTTGCTCACCTATCTCTTCAATGGGTGACCTTTTCATATACCTTAAGTCTCTTTTCTTTGGCCAGGGTTTTAATATTGCCTGTTACACATAGTTCAGTAAAGGCTGAGGATTGTGAATGAGCACAGGTAGGATCATCAATGGGCGAAACATTCCTGTTCCATCCTCAGGTCAAATCTCACATAGTAGACAGTCTTCCTCCTCATGAGAACCTGTTTCAATGTGATACTTTGGTTTTGTGTCTCCAATAACAATTTTGGGTGTTTTCCTTTTTTTCAGGTGATGTTCTTGTTCTTTCATTCGCCACAGGAATGTCAACAGGGAGGTCATTGACAAGAGGAAACAGGCTGTGATACAGAACACATGTTCTCTTTCCATCCATCTCTGAGACAACCTTGTAGACTGTACTATCATTCATTTGTTCTTTTCTGGCATAAATTGTTTTCCCATTTTCGTGCGTCTGTCATAGTACTTTCCATGGGTTTTCTGATGCAACTTGGTAAGCTTCAGTCATCTGCTGTGCCAATTTCTCTGCATAACCCCTTGCTGTGTGGGGCTCCTCATCTGCAGACATTCTGAACTACAACGGGCAAACGGGGGGTGTCGACCAAAAAACAGAAAGGAAGTTGAATACCCAGTTGCTCCATGGCATGTACAATTGTACAGATTTACGATCTAAGAAACAAAGTCCTTTCAACGGTCTTTCTCCTTCTCCCCCAGGGTCCGAAGCATTTGCAACGCTGTAACTATTCAGCAAGGGTTGCCTTGCAGGTGACACAGTGTTCGTGAGTGTCCCACCTTAGCCGTTGCAAAGCTCATTCTCAAACTCATGCCCTTAACAATTGTGCTGTTTTAGAGGGTAACTGAATGTGGGGATGTAATCATTGAAGATACCTTGCACGGCAGTTTTTTCCGACTTTGCGAGTTAAGTACGTCTGTGTGTATCTTGTAAAATGGTCTCAGTGCAAGTAGTGGAGATGAGCTCCATGGGTACGTTTGTCTTGCTCCATAGCAAGACATCTTAACTGCTTGGTTCAAGCTGCTCACCATGTGAGAGGGTCAGGGTGGCAACCCATGTAACATCTTGACTTTTAACAACCTTCCCATGTAGTAGTTACAACTTCTCTCAGCTGCTGCTCTGTGCACTCAGCAACTCTTATATCTGATGTCAAGGGGGCACCTAGAAAGAGTGTTCACATCAACATTTACTTTTCCAGGCCAGTACCAAATGTCAAACCTAAAATCTGACAGTTCTCCCACCCACCAAAACCAACAGTATTCAACTCATAACATATCCCAGGAGATTATTGTTTGTGTAGATGGTTAAATGTGGGGCATAAAACAAGTAATCCCTCAATTTCTCAGAGATAGCCCATTTCAGAGCAAGGAATTCCAGATTGCACGAGTGGAATCTGTAATTCGTTTTAGCTAATGTGAATGTCCTGGAACCATGCTCAATGACTCTGAGTTTGCCATTCTGGTTCTGGTAACAGACTGCTCCTAGCCTTTTTGGGGATGCATCCATGTCAAGCACAAATCTCAACTCAAAGTCAGGATAGGCTAGAACAGAATGGGTTGCCAGGGTATTAATCAACTTAGAGAGGGCTACTTGATGTCTCACTGTCCACGTCCTGGATGGTAACTGTGCGCCCCTTCCTTTCTATTCCCCATGTTTCCCCAAAAGACTGTCCCTCTGGATTGCCTTTTGGTTGCAGAATCTCAATAATTAGCAATTCTGGAGAAGTCTTGGATATGTGTTCGGTAGTAGCTTAAGAACCCAACAAGTTTCCGCACACCCCCAACAGTCATACACTGTCTCCAGCTCTCTGGACCAACATACCTTACATCTCTTTTTACAGGTCACACTTTGTGGCCCTGAGTTTCCTAGGACTTTTCTCAGACCTTCGGCATGGTGCTCAAATGTGTGAGCAGCAACAAACCTTGATCCTGGGTGCCAACCCAGGGTGTCTGTGAGGTCCTGAATTCTTGGGAGTGGATGGCAATCTGATGTGTTCTTATTCAAAAGACTGTAATCCATACACAGTCTCCCATCTTTCTTTCATGCATATGACAGGTGCTAAGAAAGGGGATTTGGATTTCACAATGCAATGCTGCAGAATAAATGTTATGCAACATTTACTTTACAATTCTCTGCTGACCCTCACTTAAGTGGCTAACATTCACTGGTAGGTCCCATTCTGATGTCTTCTACAAAGTACTAACAAAAATCTATGTAACATAGTCTGGGATCACAGAACATTAGCCCAATAACATAATCTGACCAAATTGACTTAACCACTGAATGTCCTACAGTGTGTTTTACTCTACATCACAAATAAACCTCAACTTCACAGGAATTATAAGGTTTCCAATGTCTAGGAGCCATAGTACCAACAGATAAAAGAAAAAGTACCTTCTTCCTTTTATTCTCGTCAAAGACTCTCTTCTCTACATGAAACCTCATTAAATCAACACCAAAAATCTTTTAAAAGACCTTAGGAGCAGATGTTATGATAAAATTATACATGCTACCAACCTGTTTTTATACAGGAAATGGCAGAGACAAGTGACGCTTATTCAGCAGGCCATTCACTGTCTGAGAAACAGAGGCATGGTTGGTCACAACTTGGGCTCACTTTGGTGAATATTCCACCTAGTGGCACAATTTGGTAATTGCAATATAAACATGGCACAGAAAACCATAACCACAAAAAACAAACAACAACAACAAAAAAACAACTCACACATGCAATTTCTGCCCTCGTTTACACACAAAATTACCCCAAATCATACTTTAACTCAACAGTTGTGGCAATACATTGTTGGATGTCACATTACCAAACTAAAGTGATTTATCTGCACAACAAAAACAGGCAGTGATTTCATCTTGAAAGGAGCAACTGCATTGATGCTTTGAGACAAAAACATTCACTCAGGCCCGAAATACTAGACAGCTTCGAGGATTCAGTTGAGAGGCCAAGCCATGCCAGATTGTCTCGATAAATACAGCTTTCAAAGGAACTCGGTGGCTTTCTTGGAATCCTAATGAAGCTGTCTTTTGTGTTTATGTTCTGGCTGGAGAGAAGTCTGTGATGCTAAAATGAGCATGTCACGCTTCAAAGTCTTACAGAGCTGAAGAAGAGGCCTAGCAGTGTCTGACAGCTCACTGGAAACCACAGAATTGACAAAAGATCAACCTTTGACAAAACAGTATCCTGAGAAAACAGGGAGAGGCAGCACAGATTGCTCGGTCTGAATATTTGACTATAGTAGGGCTGTGGTTTGGGACCCAAATATTTTTGAGAAAAAGTTTTAGATTTAGAGTAAATTTCACCCAACCATTGTCCACACCAATATTTGATCAGTAACCCAAAATGTCCACCAAACTGTATGTTTAGGAATGTCACAGCATGG
>OMLM01021103.1:0-28671 GCA_900302695.1 Helostoma temminkii | reverse complement strand
CAGTCTGCTGCTCATCTGCTGCCAGTTTCAGCACAGCTGTCTCCCAGGTTATCCAGGTACAGTCATATGGAGCTTCAGTAGTTCTTGTTGTCCATGAGTCTCTACACAGCTTTACCCATGGAGGAGCCACAGCTTTGAGACTTTAGAGTATTATGTTAAATAAACGGTGGAAAAAAGTTCTTGTACACACACACACACGCACACACATTTATATGTATATATAGGATCTGTGTATATATATACGTATATATGTCTCCACGTCTGTGTGTGTGTGTATATACACACAGACAGAGAGACACACACCCCCAGCCTAGCATCCATCACAGGTCATGTTGGAGACAATAGCAGTTACACATATTGCACTGTGGCTATGTCTAATCAATTATTTATCTTTGTCGACACATGAGCTGTGTTAAAATGGTGTGTCCACACGTAAACACACGCACACGTACACACATACAGACATGCACACAACAAAAAGCAATTGTTGTCAAAGTTGAAAACAGTATATAGACCATATGAATGGTGTGATTCTGAACAATGCCTTGGGGCATGGGAATGGTTCATGTAATGGAAAGCCTACACACATTCTTGAATAAAGGCAGGGTAACACACACATATTCAAACACATGAATAAGCCCGACATCATGTGTACAATTGAGACATTTTTCCTGGAGAGAGCGTCTCAGTTTTGAAATGTCAAGATAAAATGCCATGACAGTGGTGGAAGCAAACATGAGAGAATGTCTGAAAGCGAGAGAAAAAGAGAGGAAAAGAGGGAGGCCTGCAAAAACCCATGTATATTTGATTGAGAAAGGAAATGCAGAGAGATGAAAAAGGAAAAGGAGGAAAAGAGAGAAAAGATGATGGAGAGTTACAGTAAATTGGCAAGGCCGCTTCTGAAAGCACGCTCTAGGGGAGAGGAGGGGAGGGAGGGAAATAGAGTGAAAGACAGAATAAGATTCAGAGGCTAGGAAGTCGGAGAGAAACGCAGAATCCAGAATGGATTGTTAGCTGGTAAATGACTGTCACTTTCTTTAGGGAGATAAACAGATTTGACACCTCCGCATTCTTCCTCTCTCCTCTTGTCCCTTTCTTTTCTCTGACTTGACACGGCCTGACAACCCTTCAAAAAAAAAAATCACTTTCTGACTCTCTCTCCCTCTCTGTTCCCTGCTGTTCTGTACCATCTCTCACTCCTCCGCTGTGTTTTTTTGTCTTTCCTTGTCTCAGATATGTGCGACAAACTTGCCCTTCCGGCAAAAAAGCTGCATATAAGAAGAAGAAAAGAGAGAACTAGACGAATAAAGACCCCATTTTCCTCTTTCCACACACTCCTTTTCTCTTCCTCACTTCCCAGGGCCTTGTGACAAGACTAGATGAGGAAGGTGGGGTGGGGATCAAATGAAAGAGAAATTTCTTTCCTGACATCTGGAAGGGGTAGAATAGGATAGACAATAAAGAGAAGCAGGTGAGATGGAGAGTGTAAACGACACAAAGAGGCGGATCAGACAGAAGATACACGTGAAGACTCAGAAAGGGGAAGATCAGTGGAGAGATGAAGGAGAGGACTTGGAAGACATGCATCAATGCAGAACGCTTGTGATTAGCTGTCACTGGGGATCTGTTGGTTGAGTCTGTGTATGTGGTCCTGCCTACACAAGCTTGTGTCCTTGCTCACAAAAAATAAATAAAAAGAAACAGTAAAAACAAAGCTTTCATATTCGTAGAGTAAAGTGTTAACCACTCCAATTAAGGACCAGTGCCTTTAAAGTGAAAGCAGTGTGGTGGACTGGTGCTGACACACCAAAATAGTATGAGAAATAAACAGAGGCTCGTTTTAATAGATGAAGCAGAACAGATAGCAGAAAAGAGGAAGGAGATAAAGAGACAGCAGAATGAAATGATAGCGCAATCACTCAAATAAATGAAAAGGTGAAAAAAGATGGAACAAAGTAGGTCTAATCGCGTTTGAGCGGTATAGTTTCTGTGTTCTCGTCTGTGATAAAGAAAGTTGTTCTGCTGTGATAGTGAGGCCTCTGGAGGAAAGATGCAAAAATCTAAACAATGTGAAAATTAGGCCATGCAAAAATTCAAAGACATGCACGTACAAACACAAGTGTGCTCTTTCACTCCACGCAACACATAACCCACTAGCAAAGCAAGACTCCACTTGTCTGCAAGTATCTCCATTCCCCGCAAACACCCTCACAAACACACACATCCACAGTGGCTGTTTATGCAGGCAGGGTTAGGAATAAATAAAAGGCAAGCATCTAACAAATAAAATGAATTTTTAATCAATGGACCCATTTGAATTAGCTCTGTCATTAAGTAAACAGGAACAAGCAGAGTTTGAAATATTCATGTTGGGTCCTGAATTCATTAGGCTGTTAGGAGGTGTGATCTCCCAAGGGCCACATTTAGATCTGGGACAACAGCCCCATATACATGCACTACTAGTCAAAGGTTTGGACACACCTTCTCCTTCAGTGTTTTTTTCTTTATTTTTATTATTTCCAACACTTTACAATACTGAAGACACTGAAGTTTTGACAGATTTATGCAGTCAACAGAATTGTGCTAAATAAAACAAACTATGTATTACAATTTATTACTTTTTTAAAGTGCCTGCATTTAGTTTTTCTGTTTCAAGCCATCTTGAGAGGTACTGTCAGAGGCAAGACATAACATTTATGACATAGTTTAAAAATATAGTGTAAAAACTGTTTTCATGGTGAGGATGTGAAGGATAAATGATTACTGTTACATGAGGCACCATTTGAACAACATGTTTAAGCAATCAGACATGATGCTACTCTAGAAAGGGGCATGTCCAAGAGGACATGGAGTGTATTACTAGACTCCTACTCTAACTTCCATTAATTAGCATTCATTAATTCCTTACTACTCTAAAGCTGCAGTTATCAGCAATCCAAGTAGCCTCTCCTCCAGCTTCTCAACATCCACACATTGCTCATATCCATCCATACATACATTATCCTAACCGCTTGTCCTCACAAAGGTCGTAGGAATGTTGAAGGAATGCTCTATCTTGGGCGAGAAGCAGGGTACACCCAGGACGGGTCGCCAGTCTATCACAGGACTGCAATGAATATCCGATATGCACATTACACGTCACATTAAACATCACACCACTAATAACAGGTTGCCAGTGCAGGTCTGTGTGAAACGCACACTGGAGTGCCTTTACGGCAGCATTTTAAAGTGAAGCGTAAATAAGCAAAGGTGCCTTAAAGAGGGGCTTACCTTCTTGCCAATAAGCCGGTGGTTCTGTGTAAAAAGGGCTTTTGTCAAAATTGAGGGCACACTTAACCCGCATGGCCACCACAGCATTTTGCAGCAACATGCCATCTCATCCAGTATGCACTTAGTGGGACCATCATTTGTTTTTCAACAAGACAAAAACCTCAAACACACCTCTAGGTTATAGGTAGTTAGAGCTATTTGTCCAAAAAAAAGAGTGATTAAGTACTGCATCAGATGACCTGGCCTCCACAATCACCTGATCTAAATCCAATTGAGATGGTTTGGGATGAGTTGGACCAGAGAAGGAGCCAACAGCCAACAGATACTCTGGGATTGATGGAAACCATTATGGGTTACTTTTTTGCACTTTTTTGTTTATTATATAATTCCTAATGTATTCTTTTACAGTTTGGATGTCTACAGTATTAATTTACCATGATGAAAATAATACAAATAAGGAAAAACAACTGAAGAAAAACATGTGTCCAAACATTTGACTGGTAGTGTGTATATACTGTTATAATGTAGGGCAGGTAGAGGTAGAGTACATAGAAAGAAGAGAGAGAGAGAGAGAGAAAACAACTGTTCCAACACAGTGAGAATACCAGATTTTTAGGGATATGGGGTGGTTAGCAGGAAGATGAAGGGAAAGTGTAGAGAAAGCCTTGAGAAACTGAAGGAATGACAGGGAAGAGAGTGAGGGATTAAAAGAGGAAAAGAGACCTAGGGGAAGAAGAAGGGGATTAAGAGATGATGAGAAACAAAGTCAGTTGAAAGGGAGAAGGAAGTGCTGTTCGAGGGGTTGGGTGTGGGGGGTAAAGCAGAACTCAGCAAAGAGCCAAAAATCAAAGTAGCAGGTATAGAAGGTGAAAATGGGAAGAAAGACAGCTAGAGTGAATGGTAATTCATAGTGAGATCAAAAGAGGTATGGATAACAGATAGAAAACAGAGAGGGGGATGCTGCGTCACAGCTTAATCTGTGGAGAATAGTAAAGGATTTTCATGTACATCCGATGTCATGAAGGCAAAGCGTGCACCAGGAGGGAAAGGTAGATAACAGAGAAGATGGAGAGATTATAATATGAAGCAGAGGGGGGTAGGAAAAAATGGGGACAAGGGAGAAGCATCAGAGAGAAAGAAAGTGAAGAAAAAGGGAGATGAGTGATGGAAACAGAGTGAAATGGAACAAGATGAGATGTGAGGAAGAAATTCACGTAAGATAGTGAAAGAAAACCAGAAAGACTGAGGCAACAGAGGATGAAATAAATATATAAATCTTCTGTATTTTTCTTACAACATGTGACAGACTGCAGTGAGTAAGAAAGTAGCAACGGTGGGAGTGAGGGTGGAAAGGCAGGAAAAAAAACGACTGAGGAAAGGATGGAGCACGGGGATTGCATAATGACTTTAATGAAAGCACTGAATCCCCACCGGACACTTTAGACATGACTCTTAGGAACTGAACGAAATAAAAAAAGATAAAGGGAGAAGTAGGAGAAGGTAAGGATTGGGAAAAAGAATGAAAAAAGTAGTGGAATTCTCGTTAACAGCAAGGAAAAAGATAAAACAGCAAACAAAAAAGCAGATATTAGGCTGGATTTTAGAATAAAAAATTTAACAGCATTGAAAATACAAGAGTGTGCACATTTACTAGTGTGTGTGTGTGTGTGCGTACATGTGTACACGCGTGTGTGCTGGAGAAGGTTTGATGAATACGACAAAGCATATTATAGAATTTTAATACAATGAAAGCTCCAGGGGGTTGGCACTATGTCTTACAAATAAATCTTCCATTGCCTCAAGCATTTACATGAGTGTATAAGGTATTCTGTTTTGTCTTCACTTTTGTTTCCTAAAGGGAGAGAATGAATTGTTTTGTCTCCCTAAGTGCATTTATGTGTGCTTTTGAGAGGTGGAAAGATGCACAAAAATACCTTGTCATCTTATTTCTAATCTTGTGACAGCTCTCTATTGATTGGAGATACAGGATGCCTAAACCTGACTTATCATATTGCCAACACTACGGGTTTTCCCAGGAGACTCACGATTTTAACTACCATCTCCCAATTCGTTATCACAGCCCGATTATTTCACTGTGCATCATAAAAGTACTGGGCCTTATTCACAAATGTCTTCCTAAGTTTTTTCTTAAATTTGTTGGATTGATCATGTGTTCTTCAACTGCCAGTTTTGCTCATATCTTCATTCTTACGTGGGTGAATCCCATTGTCTCTTAAGTTGAAAGCTTGCTATAGTTGTTCCTGTTTAGCACAGGTAAATACCCTGTCGGTACTCATAAAAGGGCAGGAATCTGCTGGGCTGCATGCACACTCATGAGTCTCACAGAAACTGAAAAGGAAATGGTGCAGTTCTGAAGCAGAGACAATGCTGCACAAAGTGAACAGCAAACAAGCCTCGTTTATTAGCATGCGCAATGATAAAAAATACACATATACATCTGATAAAATTTTTAAAAAGTGGCTCAAGTAGAGGTCTGGTAACGTCACTTCTTTTTGACTCCACCCTATGGTCTTCACACCCAACCAGCACTGACTCAAAAGAAAATCACTTCAGGCAGTTCACCAGATTTCACACAGCTCTCTCGCAATTACAAAAGTCTTTATAAAACCTTTCTTTTCATATGCAGTAGTCATCCCCAAGAGCTGTAAACAGACTTTGAAAGACCTGAGCTGTCTGTGCCAAATTAGACTGAATTTTAGTTACTTGTGTTTAGTCAGATATGTTTGGCTTTATCTTTTCATGGTTTAAAATATTCATCATTGAGGTTTCTGCCTACCCTTCACAACAGAGGTGGATTGACTTTCTAACATCTATTTTCATCCATTTAATTCCGGATATGCTCCACATCGCACTTCTAAATGTTGCTCTTCAATTCTCTTCAGTTTGCATCACAAACTTTAAATGGAGGGTTAAATCTCAGACACAGTTCAAAAATAAAATAAATCAAACTAAACCTTAAACTAGCTAGATAGCAGTACTATAATAAAAATGGTATTTGTTGTTGTATGTAATTTGGATGGACTTTTAAATGAGCTGCACTTGCCTAAGATGTCCTCCCTTCCAATGTCTAGAGCTTAGACTGTATGGACTTACACAGATCTATTTACACAGGTTTAAGGATACTGCAAGGTTAGGTTTAGATTAAGATTAGTCTACTTTGCTAGGGTTAGTCAAGTTGTACTTAAGGTTAGGGTAAGTAATGTAATGTAATATGAAGTGACGGCGTGAAGCCCTTGGTGTTTCTGTTCCCTTCCTGTCTTTTGTTCCCTTTCCTCTTCCTCCCCTTCATTGCCTGAGGGACCAAGACAGACTGAGGCAGACAGACGAGGACTGGAGGTTAGATGGGGGTTAATTTAGTCCTTTAAACAGGACAACCGATTGGATTAGTGGCGAAGCAGACCAAGCAGCCACTCATAGAATTAAAAAGGACACACCTCAAAAACATGGACAACTCGAATTAGACACCCACCCGCTCACACTCCAATCTATATGCAGATCATGAAGCCAAGCATTTGAGGGAAACAAACTGGGGTTGCTCTTTTTTTATCCCGCACCCTCCACCTTAAGTGATTTGTTTTTTAAGTGGATGGGATTGGGCCTCACGAAAAGAACACATGAGATCACGAAAGAGATCCACGCACACATACTCTGAAAAAAACATATCACAACAAGATGAAAGAGGGACGGATGGGACGGATGGAGTGATTGATTTCCATGCAGCTCTGAAGCAGATTCCTCTGGAGGCCTGGATAATGTGAGAGAAAGAGAGGGACAGAAACTGTGTAAAGAAACAGATAGAAAAAGAGAATAATGGAGAAAATAAAAAAAAAAAAATCAAGATAGTTTGCCTTCTCCAGCCTTCTCTTCTTTTACTCCTTTGATCCGTCTTCATTTAGGTTTTCTATACTCTGCCTTTTGAATTACACAAGGCTGTTTTTATTTTGACTGGAACCCCAATGGAACCTGAGTGACTGCTCAGAGTGAAAATGAGAAAAAAGACAGACAGACATATTTAAAAGTGGGATGAATGAGAAGGGATAAGGAGTGAGAGAACAGCTAAGTCCATCTAAAAGTTGGTGAATGGTAGAAATTGCAGATCAGAAGGTCCAAAAAACCCCAATGAGATTGGAAAAGAGGCACCTGTGTAGGTGTGTGGCTGCTGATCGTTTTAGGAGTGTGTGTGTATGTGTGTGTGTGTGTGTGCGTGCGAGCAAATAGAGACAGCTACAGGGATGAAGTGAGAGGTGGGGGCACCAGACAAGAATAAAGGGCTTTGCAACCATGAATGTCATACTAATAAAGTCCGGTCGGATATTGAGGTTCAGCTTGTAAGATGAGGAACGACAGGAGGGAAAGAAGAATGGTACAAGGAAAAATAGGAGTGAGTATAGAAAAAAGGTGAATGAGAAAGATGGAGTCATAGCAGAGAAAAAAGTGTTCAGTCCAACACATTCACACAGTTGCTAAAACTTCCTTAGAAAAACAAACAACAGACTGTTAGAAAGGATGTGGGAAGGGCGGTATGAAGGGATAAGGGAGGAGTGAGAAATGATGAGGAAAAGTGAGTACAAGGGAAGTAGCGAGGGGTATAAGAGAGGAGGATAAAGGTTGGAACCAAGGGGGGATGACGAAAGCAAAAGGGAAACGAGAGCGAGGCAAAATGAATGTTTGGCGATATCCCATTTTCCACAGAGGAGATGAAAGAGAGAAAGAGGGGATTAGAAAAGAGTGGGCAGAGAAGAGGAATGAGCTGGTGATATGGAAAGGAGTGGGGTAGAGACATAAAAAATGACCAAATGGGAGAACAAGAAGAAGGTTTGGAAATGCTGAAAAAAACCGAAGCAGGTTGATTTAAGTAATCAGTAGTGAGGGGGATGTTTGTGACATGGGAGCGTTATCATTACTGCCATCTAAAAATAACATTGGCATTTGGCTGCTGTGGTCTGAGAAATAGGCAAAGAGAGCTGAGAAAGAGGTAATTACAACAAGTCTATTAGCATGCACGCCGCCCTCATTAAATATTCACACAGGAAACTAGGTCTAAAGAGTAATGCTTCTGAGCAAGTGCCAGACAGATAGCCTGCCAGACAACCCTGGAAACTATTATGTGGATATGCAGCAAATACAGGAAGCGGCTACCTAATTTCACGTAGACCAAAATCCACAACAGTGAGATACATGCTCATAAAGTGGCCATGCAATCAGCAATCCCTCTGTATCTGCAGGCTTTTGAGGGCAAACATAATACAAAACTTTTTTAAATGACAACGATCACAGCTAACCAAACAAGCCAATTTCCCCATAAGAGCTAAATTAACATTTTAAACTGTATATTAGGTATATAAACAAAAGGACACCAGGGAAACATTAAGGAACATTAAGTACAACTGCATTTAGTAATACACATACAATTAAAGATGTTTATTGTACTACTTGTCCTTTTCTCTGTTACTCTTTCTAAATAAGAAACCACATGCTGAAAAATTAAATCTCTAAACTGTATTGAGGATATTTTCATTTAAACAGTTTAAGATATTTTCAGGCTTTTAAGCTCACACAGTGTGATCCAAGCAGCCAACAAGCCATAAAGCCTATTAGCCAAGCAGACAGACACATAGCCAGACGGAGAGACAGTCTAACGGACAGCAGGGAGACACATGGCTCTGAGCCTGCTAACAGAGCTTCATGTACTAATCTACAAACTTATTGAGGGGGTGTGTAACAAGTGCAGAAACACACATTCACATTTATTGTGTGTCCGTGCTCACATGGAAAAACTCAAGCACCATCACACAAAGAACCAAGGACAAACATAAAAATACAAACAAATGGCATCATTGCCATTCACATGAATTCAAACAAACTTAAATGAAGACATGAATCCAAATAAACATTTCACTTACACTTAAGGCCATCTGAGTAAACACACTCACCCCGAGTGTGCTTAAACACTTGCTAACTCAGTGACACTAATCCTGTCTGACATTTTGACACAAATGCAGCGCAATATAAATAAACATACGTCCGCAACACATCTCTCACCAAACACAACACCTCCTCTGGCACCGCAACAAGCAGACAGTCTGACACAGAAACACACATTACACTCTCTTCTCGACTCCACAAGTAGCACATACACACACTGAAATACACAAAAAAGGAGACACATATGCATGGCATTACAAATGGACAACTGTCACACATTCAGTCTGCACTCGATGTGTGAAAGCAAAGCAATTTTGACTTTTGTCATTTTGAGTAAGACTGAAACTATATATTAAATTTTTTGTCATTGTTGCTTAATTTAATTAAGTTTTAGGTTGCTTAAAATAATTAATCTTGGCCATAAAACTGTGACAAATATATTTCACAACTTTTCAAAACACAAAGCCCAGAACCAAATGGTATGCAGTTTAAAATTACAATAGGCCTATATATGATAAAAAGGAAACTGTAAATCATGCCATTTCAGAAGCTGGAACCTGAGAATGTGTTTGCTGTCAAAGAGACTGAAATATGTTTTGAATTTCAAAATAATTTCCATTCTTTCAGCTCCAGTTACAACTGTGTTTCCTAAAATAATTACCTATACATTTACAAATAGTAGATATTGGGGGTGGTAATGTGGTTGCATAAATATGCACACTCTAATACTTCCTTGAAGCACCTGTTGATTTTCCCAGTCTCTTTAGGTAGATGTATATTAAAATGGCACAGCTAGACTTTGCAATATTTGCCCATTCTTCTTTGCAAAAACGCTCAAAATCTGTCAGATTGCGAGGGCATCTCCTGTGCACAGTCCTCTTCAGATCACCTTTCAGATCTTCAATAGGATTCAGGTCTGGGCTCCTACTGGTCCATTCCAAAACTTTAATCTTCTTAATAAAGCCATTCTTTTGTTGATCTGGATGTATGCTTTGAGTTGTTGTTTTCTAGCAGAAGCCTGAAGCCTTTGTGCCATCACTGACTGGTATTTGGAACAGTTCATAATCCCATCCATCTTGACTAAGTCCCCAGTTCCAGCTGAAGAAAAACAAGAAGTCCAAACGCATGATGCTGCCACCACCATGCTGTACTGTATGTTGTTCTCTTGGTGATGTGCAGTGTTGTTTTTTCGCCAAACCTTTTGAAATAATGGCCGAAAAGTTCAACTTTGGTTTCAGACCATCAGACCATAACACATTTTCCCACATGCTTTTGGGAGACTTCAAATGTGGATGTTTTTCTTTGTAATAAATAGCTTGCGTCTTACCACCCTACCCTTCAGCCCAGACATGAAGAATACGGGAGATTGTTGTCACATGTACAACACAGCCAGTACTTGCCAGAAATTCCTGCAGCTCCTTTCATGTTGCTTTAGGCCTCTTGGCAGTCTCCCTGGCCAGTTTTCTTCTTGTCTTTTCATCAATTTTGAAGTGACATTCAGTTCTTTGTAATGTCACTATTGCGCCATATTTTCTCCACTTGACAATGACTGTGTTCACTGTGTTCCATGATATATTAAATGCATTGGAAGTTTGATTTATTTGATTCATCTTTTTTCTCATATTTTACATCACAAAAACCTGGCATTTTAACAGGGGTGTGTAGACTTTTTATGTCCACTGTACATCTACATTTGATGAATAAAACATTACATTACACGATATTTCACTGTTACGTTACAGCGGCAATAATCAATAGTTTTATACTGTAGCTTGACCAACAGTATCACGCTGCTCTCATTCATTATGAAGGTATGCACAGAATGAGCATATATAATGGGGATGATAACATTAAAAGCCAAATAAATATCAAATACAGTTATAGTGACTAAATGTAAATGTAATTTTGCAAGATGCAGACAAACAGGAGACGGCGGCAGAAAGAAAGGCACATGTTGTCAATAAGAGGAACAGGATAACATACTAAATTACCCAGAGTTGCACCTTGGCACACACTCACAGCTGGCTTCCCGAAACTAACAAGTACAAACATGACCTAGCCTTGTCCCTGAGAAAAATCACACTGGTGAGCTGGCATACAGTGAAACAGCTCAGTGCCAAATATGGACACCCACACAGAGCGTTACCTGCAGAACAGTGACATGAACATGCAAATTGGTGGTGCTGGGAAATGGAGAATGCTGGATGTGAATACGCAGTCGCTGACAACAGTTAGAAGTTGAGCTTTCAGGAGTTTGAAGTGAACTTTTTTTTGCCAACAGTGACACTCAGCAGCATACATGTGATTTAGCAACACATACACAGACATATATAATAACAATTAGCTGATTGGCTTCACAGACATGCTTTTGGTGTCACAACAACCTTCCCGTGTACTCAGGATGCTCAAGCATCATTCCTAACCTCCACACTTGTCAAACATTTCTCAAACATTTCGACCTATTTATATCAAAATGTAAATGTCAAACCTTGCATGTGAGCCAATGTCCTATTTTCAAGGTATAAAGGTTAGAAAGTATGCTCACCTCTGAATGACTTCTCCAAGCCCTTTCCACATACATGTGTATTATTTACATCCTGCAAGATAACTACTTTGCTTTGATCCATTTGTGTAGGTGACAACAAAGCCGATTTAAGTTGTGTGCCACTATATAACTGCACAGAAATGCAGGCCTCGATATTCATCCACTTGAGCAGCAGTGCAGACTGTTACAAGAACCTGAAGCGACTGCAACAAATTACCTCTGAATGTTTTTATGGATATGGAGAGAGATGCTGGTATCTTATAACTAGCTTCTACCTCGGAGAGGCCATGATAACAAAATGACCTACTAGAATTTTCATCCATATTTTATAAATGGGTATTGTTTTGTATTGTTGAAGGAAAATTGTACAAATTAAAATGCTGGTATTGCAGACACATGTGTATATGTATGTGCATTGCACTCTAGAGTTTTTACTTATTCTTGTGAAATGATCAATTAAAATCATGATCATGATCTCATATTTCCACATGCTTCTAGAGCAGGTTATCACAGATAATCATAATCACTGAAGACATTATTGTATTACTGGTTTCATTCTATCAAGAATTCTATTCTGCAAAATCACTCATACGATACCTGTTACCTGAACCTGCCTACGGTTACTCACAAACTAAACCAATAGACATGAGAAATACATTTTTACCTGTTAGTTCTGTTGCCTTAAAGGGACCATAACATATATTAAATTACCATTATATGTATCATCAAAGAAGATTAAATATTGGCTTCTTAAGCAACAGTGCTACTTGAAGGTCTTTCAAATGTTTGCTCCAGAGTTGAATGTCTGTTTCTGTTTTGCACTGTGTGATCCTGTCTGCTGAACAATTACCCTGAAACATTTGGACACCACAGGTTGCAGACATGACATGACATGAGGCGGATTTTGAGATGTGCTGAGTTGGCAAATTGTGAACAATTATGAATTTATCATAGCTACTTGTAGTTGTAGTTATCTTAAGTAATTAAAAGGTATTGGAGTTTATAGTCTCTGGTCTGAGTTTAGCTGGTTTATCAGGGCAGGGAGTATTTGAGACACACAGCCAGTGAAGCCCAACTAGTGTTGGCTAAAGCCATCATGCTAACAATTGCTATCATTCACATTGGAGGCAGACAGACCTGCATCAGACAGACCTTCAGGATAATGGGCTAAGTTTTGGCTGCAGCACTTATGCTCAGCCATGGATCAAGCCAACACTGACAGAATAATATAACATCTACATTTATTTATTTATTTGCCAACAACAAAGATGCTGTAAATGTTTTCATTAGCTGAGCAACTTCATGTGGGACTCGTCTGTTGCCAGTGCCAAAGTTTAATGTATGATAAGTGTCCTGTGGTGAGCTTTGAGTCTGGGCAGGAGGCGTGGGAGAAGACAATTCTGTCCTGTATTTTGAATTTGGACTGCAGTAACCCTTTTAAATGCTCAGTGTGACAACAACATATTGTTCCTTTAAGCAAAACAGATGCTTAATTTTACAGTTGTTGCCTTAACACGCTGTTTTCGTCTTTACTAATAGTGTTGTAAAAAATCTTCTCTGTAGATTATGACTGTCAAGCAATTAAAAAATGTATCTACTGTTTAATTGCATGCTTTGTGATTACATTAATCATGAATCAAAATATACACCAATCAGGCATAATATTATGATAAGATGTACAATCTAACACAATCCAATACTCTCTCGTTCAGTTCAGCTAGCAGTTGCAAGGGACCTAACACAAAAGTCCAAAAGAGTGGAAGTACACCGTTTTCTGGAGGTACTGTACCAAAACTTGCCTGCAACTATTCCAAAAAAAAAGCCATATTTTAATTAACTTTATGATGCCAGCCTATGACAAGCGCACTACACACTAAGAGAGACAGCGAGAGAGAATGTGCATATGTACATGTGTGACCCTCTATATATTTGTTCTAACACTGAGTCTACTGTGGATAGAACAGTTTCAATGGTCTTTTCATTTTTTTAACACACTATTTTTTCTGATTAGTTTATATTAACACATTGTTTTGACAGGCCTCCTGTTAATATTTTTTTGAAAAATAGCTAGGATAAAAGAAAAAACAAACAAAAGTGGAAGGGAAAAGAGAATTTAACCTCAAGTCCAACGGTTCCACTTGACATTTCAGAAAGACAAAATGTCTCTCACACATCACATGAAGCGACACACACATAAAATATCACTTATGCACATGCACAAACTTAACTAAAGTCAGACCAGTTAGGCTAAATGAGGTCAGGTCCCACTTCTCACTGGCTTTTGAGTGCAACAATGCAGCTACAATTCCCAGTGCTTCCCATCTACTAGTCAAACAAAGACTGACAGTACAGCCACAGTCTTACACATTGATTACGTAAATCTCCTTACATAAGAACTCTGCAAGGATAAGTGTTTGTTTGTGTGTCACCAGAAACAGTGAATATGGGTGTACATGCTTAGAAGTTACATTGTGTGAGGAAGTTTGTATGTGTGCCTTTGTGTGCCTCTGTGTATTAGCTGTGTGTTTCGACATTTGTGCACATCTGTTGATTACATCTGTAAATCCCTGTTCGTACAGAGCTGCACTCCAAATGTCGATCCAATAAATGACATAAGGTGCAGAAACTGGAGGAGGGGCGAAGGTCACTCAGATATGTTTTCGAACAAACAACAAAAGAATTGGCAAATGAATTTTGCTTCTTTCATGAAGCCACAGGAAGTTAAAAATATTCTTTCGATCTACAGAACAACAGTCTGGCTTGTTTCCTCCAGTCCATGCACGCAATAGCTGACTGATGGTTTGGAAGGACAATGTAATTGGGTTTTGGAAGAGTCTCTCTCCTGGGGAATGGCACTACGTTTGCCTCTGTGATATTTGTGACACAGAAAGAGTTTCCTGTTGCACAACCACTGACATTTTAGATGAGAAAAACAACACATACTGTGATTACTGTCAAAGGCATGCAGTAATCAACACTATGCCAGATAAAAGATGGGTAAGCTGACATCTATTCATTAGTGTAAAGGAAATTAATAATTTGTTTCCAGAACAAATTAAATTCAATCTTTTATTTGCATATAAAGATTTCACTTCAATGCTATTTACTATTACAATTAAATTTATGCTTTAGTTGTACAGATAATAGTTTCAAATGCCTCTGCAGAGACATGAACATTCTTTGTTAAGCTAAATATAAGAAAGTCCTTACATTCATTCACATTCATACGCACAGCCACGCCAGGGAGCTCCCTGTACAACTGCAATCTTCTGGTATTGAACACCAAGCAGCTCCAGTGGAGCAGCTGAGGGAATGTAACCTTGTTGGTGATTTTTAACATGTCAGAATGGCGTTTTTTCATGAGCACATTTTTTTCTAAAGGTCGGACTTATATAAGTTCTAGTTAGGGCAAAAATAACCCAAAGGAAGAGAATTACAGTAAGTTTTCTAAGGCTGTGGTAACTGAGACTTTCTCATATCCTCAAACCACGTATTGAGTCAACCAGTTTCTGTACACACGGTACGTTTTTTACGGGGTTAGGTTTAGAGTTCTTTCCAGCAAAACCACAGAAATCAAGTACTTGAGCTGCAGGGTTTTAAAGCATAAGAAGATTCACACATCTTACCATCTGCCTACCTGCTGTTCATTAAATAAAGCGTTAACAGCTGCCCAAAACCCACACTGGTGTAATGGCAAAATGCAACAGTAATGATATCAAGTCCCACAAAAGGCAAGGTTTTCGCTCTTTACGCTGTTTCGATAAAGCCACAGGGTGTTGCATGCACCCCTGCATTGGCCAGAGGTGTGGGCGGAAAGAAAGAGCCACGCAGAAGGAAAAAAAACAGGGCAAGAAAGAGAAAGTATGTGTGTGTGTGTAAGAGAGAGAAGCCCCCAGATATAGAAAGAAGTGGTTGTGTTTGTACGAGATAAGGCCAAGGAGCTAAATCACATAGTGAGCGAGGAGGTATGCTATTAAGCAGGACAAATATGCCTATTCAAACAGCAACTTTCACAGCCCAAATGAAAATACGTTAGGGCCAGAGATGGAGGGACAGAGGGAGCAAGAGACAGGAAGGGAGAGAGAAACAAGTGGGAGTAGACAGGGAAGGGTAAAAGGGGCAACGGGAGGAAGGAGCCAGAGATGGATTATGCACAACAGAGAGAGATAAAACAGGGAAGGCACTATTTCATTTGTCTAATTATATTTATCTATCTCTTGCTCACAAACAAACAAAAGAGACAAATGGTGCTGACTAAATAAACTAAAGCTGAATGGGTACAAACACACACTCCAACACATGAACACAAACACATATTAACTAAAGCCATGCAGCAACAACAAGAAGAAAGCAAATCCGAAGGGAAGTAATACCGAGAGTGAGAAGAAAAATATGGGAACTGAGAAAAGTGGCAAGAAATGAGCAAAGCTGTGAGCGGAGAAGATAGTAGGGCTAAGGGCACAAGCCAGATTGACACTGAAAAATTAATGCGCAATTGCAAAGAGGAATGTGTGTAAGACTGAGATGGAATGAGAATGTGTGAGTGACACAAGGACAGAGGGAGAGAATATTGGTCCCAGTGCTGACAGATTTAAGGTTATGGTCTAAGCGCTCCTTAACCACACACACACACACGCACTTTCACTTTGTCCCACTCATTCTCTTCTCATTTCCTCATTTCCCAGCTCGCACTGCTGTCTCTTGTTTTTTTTCTGTCTCCCTTTCTATTTCCTTTTCTCACATCTTTCTCACCCTTTTCCCATCTCATTTTCTACACGTGTGGAGATTTTGCTTTTTGTCTTCCGTATGTCACATGCGTGCATGTGCACACACACTCTTCAATGACTGTTCATCTTTGTAGATCTCATTGTGTCACTTTGTCTCAGTGTCACGCCACTCTCCAATTTACCATCTGCCTGACGGGATCTTATTGATTGGCCCACACACCTGTCATTCTTTTAGTCTCTCACCCTTCTGTCCAATCTCCACATCTCCATATGAGAATAGTTTTCAGACACCCCCCTCTTTCCACCTCCTTATATCCATGTATCCATTTTTTCATTATCACACCTCCTCTGACACGTATCTCTTCATATCTCCACCCTTCTCTACACCATTCCCACATTCCACTCCAGTCTTTCTATCATTTCAATCCACGGGCTTTATAGTGCACACAAATCAGAGCTATGGGCTTTTATGCTGTGATCAGTAACCCAAATGGAAATGCAGGCATAGTAGTGATTACCTGTCATAGCCCGGCTTAGCTTATAAGCAGTGAAAGAGCGTCTATCGGGGACTTGAAATGGCAGACTAACAGTCTTAACGGCCTCAGTAATTCAGCAGAGGTTCCCAGCAGTTCGAAACTGTGTTGCTCTCTCTGTGTATTTGAATGCCTGAAGAAAACTTAGTTTGACAAAGAAGTTCAAATTCAAAAGATGAATAAACCAAAAGAAAAAAAAAAAATCAACACAGGTGGTACAGTTCGGCTGTTTTGTTTGTCTCCCCCATTTTACCCTGTCATATCGTGTTTTAAACAATCTTGTGTGTGTGTGGCTCAAATACTCTGAGCAATAAACTGGATTTGGAACCCCATCAAATATCCTGCTGACACACAATCTTGTCAATCTGCGGCTGCAATCCATCAGTGTAAATGTGTTCTTTTTATTCAGGACGGAAAACCTTCCTTTTTCAATTGTTCATTTCAGGCAATGACTTTGATAACTGTCAGTGAGTTTCCAGATTAGTACTGTCTGACACAATATGCTCAGCAGGACACCTGTGCAATTTATGTTCAGTCTGACAGACTGGCGTAGAGATTTCCTTTTGCCTGCCTTGTATAGCGGCTGTCATTTCTGTGTTTTAACAGTAAAGCAGCGTGATTATTTTGAGGATGATGCAATGAGAGACTTTACCTTCAACAGAAAGTTCACCAGTTCAGTCCCCACAACATCTAAGGTGTCGATCGACTGCCATGTGTCTTATTGATGTGTTTCACTAGCAAGAATCTGACTCACTCCCTTTAATCTACTCATGGATAATGCATGAAAATGTAGAAAAGGCTGTGCTGTTACATCAAATACAAATGTAATACAGAAAATGAGTGAAGCACTGATGTTTTCCTTGTCTTACTTGCTTTCCTTTTTATCAGTGTTGTTTAATTCATGAAAAGACTTTCATAGTGTAAATATTCACAGTAATTTGTCTTGGTTCGGTTTTGTTGTCATTTGGCTTCCTCTACCCAGTCCAGTAGTGCTTTTGTCATTTGGCTTTTTTGCTCGTTTACTTTTGTGTGCTGTTTTATAAGACACTTTTATTTTATTTCTCTTCTTCTATTAATGTTACCACTTTGTTCTATGTGCTTTGTCATATTTATTTGCTGAAATAAACCCTACCTCGCTGAAGCTATTTCCAGGAATACTGTGTTTTATAAGCCAAAAAAATCTCCTGCCTTGATGCAAGGCTGCACCCTTTGACTCTGACTGCAGCTGCCATAAAGCACAATGTAACCACACAGAAGAGACGTGCATGAGAAGACATGTCGTCATGATCAATCAGAGCTGGGCAAGACGTGCAAGGGAAAACTGATGTAGGCCCACATGAGACTGTCAAGGCAGTGGAGTCATATGAGTACAAGCTCTGTTTGAGCTCGGGAACTGTCAGGGGACTCTCCAGACCCACTACCAACCGACAGTCTCTTCCTCCACACTGACAAATCAGTGTTTTCTTATCCTCTCTCTAATAAAAGCTGTTTCCCTTCTACAGACAAGTGAGAGGCACTTCTTTACATATTTGCTAAATAATATATTTTGTATTTATGTAGCTATTAAATTGAATAATTGCCATCAGCATACTATGTACACCTTGCAAACACACAATTCCTTTTTTCAACTCAGTTTTAAAACCAAATGTGTCCAAAATTGTTAAGTTACATTTTTAAGTTAAGTCTAACCACATCCAAGATGCGCAGTAATAATCTAGGCTGTGATGAATAAATGTGCAATCCTATTGTGAAGTCATCACAATATCATTATATCAATGAATAAATTGTAGTTCAAGATGAAAAAGAATGAATGAATTTGACATCTTCAATATCTTAAAATTTGAGCTGTTGAGTCATGTAGGGATATCGTAATATCATCTCAAACCTGACATCCTCTTATTGTACATCTTCCTTCCATATGTAACACTGCAATTTTAAAGGTGAAACAAGTAAGACCTTTGTTAATCGATAAAATAAAATCAACATGTATATCTGCTGGGGTTATTGATCGATACAAGTGTATCAACATTTACTTTGCCAGATAGGGAGATGTAAAAGTAGAGCTTGTAATTTACAGATGCTACGTAAGAATTTGCTGTCTTTTACTTTTTTATTATTATTCAGCTCTTCTGAGTCTTCCCTTGGTTTGTAATGTAAAATGTGAGAAAACACTGATTTCTGTTAAGAGGAAAAGGCACAGCTGTGCATCTATGCGCTGATCACATGCACGTGATGAACCGCATTTGATTTTGAAGTGCAGTGAGTGGAGCTAATCACACATCCTTCTGCGAAATGGAGTGTTTTAAAAAAAAAAGCTTCAAACATTCACAGGGGTGTTGAGGTCAGTGAAGGGAGGGTTTCATATGAAAAAGGGGCTGGGCGGAGTGAGAGGGAAATAAAAGATTAACTTCATTGTATAATCAATCACACTTGTTCCCTACCATTAATCAGCTCTTCTCCACTCCTCAAGTGCCTCATTTTCCCCTTCCACATCCCATGGTGCATGAGTTATTATGCTTTTTTGGTTCTCACAGATCAGGACTTTTCATTATATTTTATTTTCTGCTATATTTCATCACATCTCATAAAGGTGAAAGCTAAAACCAAGAATAGCCAGACATATAATGAATTGTTTTCTCCCTGCTGCTGCCAGATCAGATCAGCTGCAATATCAGGAATTTTAAATCAAAGTCAGCCTTTGGATATATTCACTTGGCAATGGTCAAAGCCGGTTAACTCAACTGCCTCTCACTGCTGCAACTACATCTAAGATGAACTGACTTTGAACCGAATGTCATCTTTTTCCAACAGTTGCTATTTATAAGTCACATTTGCACATTTGAATGGCCAGGAGCACTTTCATCCCATGCATAATGAATAGGCTCCCTCATTTTCACCTATTGCATAATAGCACCTTAACCAACAGCACAAAGGAAGGCTGGATGGACAATCTAGAGTGGGACGAAGTCTTATACCACCTACACTAAATCTATAAATGAAATCCCTAGAAATCCATCTTTATTCAACTTTAATGCCATGCTATCAATATTCAAATTTTAAAATGTCTTAAAACCTCCACTCTTTCAGACTCTTAAAGGTTCTTGTTGTCAAATCTGCTGCTTCTTGTTCCTAACAAGACAAACTTGACTTGGCTTAGATAAAATTGGCTTTGAGGTGTTTGCAGCAGATTTCATCTCACTGTTAGTGGACGAATGTTGCCCAAGGCAGAGCAGGTGATCAATATTATCAAGGTGTATCTTCCAATGGAATCAATCAGATCTGACGGTTTTCCAATAGAAAAGCAGAAATGAAATGTGCCTCTCTCCTGTGGTCACTAATGTGTCTGTGTCAGTTGCTTCTCAGGTCACTGAGTTTACACTTTAACCAGAGTTTTATGAGACAAGGTTAATATAAAATTATAAAAAAATACCAATATTGTTTACTAGTTCTATTTAAACAAAACTATAATTATGTTTTCACAAAACACACTCTATACAACTCACATTTATTTAACTTTAACTTAACTTTAACTTTATGAATAATATTTCATACTTGACACAATTATCACTTAAAATAATGCAGGCAGATTTGCACATATTCATTAAGTGGTCCTTGAGGAGTGACTGTTTCATTCATGCCCTAAAAAGGAACACCTAAGGCTTTTGATTACCGTCTGTAATCAGCTCCAAGTTTTCTTCCTCAGTGAACAAATATCACACTTGCAGGCTTCTGATGAAACAACAGGCTTTCTAATTTGGCATTTAATGTGCCAGCAGGTGGCAAATGAGTCCCAAAGCCTGGGATGGCAGCTCCATCAGCATGGCCACCCACTTTGAAAGAATGACCATGTTTGATGGCGACAGCCACAAGCATTCCCATTGACCTGTACGGTGTGTGGGGAGGCCAAGATTGGCTGAGTCTTGAAGGGAGCTTCATTTGATGACAGCAGCACCACTAAGCGGGTGAAGCTCCAAATTATGCCTCAAATACCACTTTTATCATTACCCAACCATCCTTATCCCCCTCATCTCACTACCTACAGGGTTCTGCTATGATGAGAAAAGAGCCCAGCCATCCTGGTTGACTCCAGCATGGATTTCTGTGAGTGTGTGTGTGCGCTTGTGTGTGTTTGAATGCATGCAGGTGTGCATTTGAGTAGACCGGGCTTCCGTTCATCATTGAGCTCAGCTCTCAGGGCACTGCTGGAGACATAGGTTGTCTCGGAGGACACTGATTGGCTCAGCGGGGGACAATGAGCTTGAGGTAGATGAGGTGGAAATGAACTAAATCTGACCTGCCAGGCAATTGCATGCAGTCACCCTCACACATACACACCAGTAATATTTTTTTCATATATACAAGCACTGACACATAAACACTTCCACAGATAAAAGCCTCTCAGATATGCTTTGATATAACATTTCATTTACACTTAAATTAAATGTATCTAGACCCACTTTCATTCTACAGCTCAACGACACCATAAGGTGGCTCATCACTCTCTTGCTTGTATTCCCAGAGGCCTTTCTGTGGGTATGTGTGTGATGTTCTTTTATTCTTTTCTTAATTTTCTGCTTCCCACTGTGTATATGCACAGCAGGTTCATGTTTATATGGCAGTTTCTGTATTTTAGTGGTTTTATGTATATTTATGTCTGAGTGATGCTTTATCTTTCTGTGGCCCGCTGTCTATGTGGCCTGTTTATGTGTTTGAGTCTATTGATAGTGGAAAGCTGTGATCACTGTATGCACAAGTATGAATTAGAATTTGTACCCTATTTTGGTGCATTGAACTGTCTTCTCTCCTACACGTGTGTATGTTTATATCTTCCTGAGCTCCTCTCAGGTGAGTATGATGGAACATATTTAGCACCTCTTATAAATGTTCTGATAACATGTATATAACTTACATCACCAACATAAAATTGCTGCCAGCACAAAATAAATTTGGGTACATTGCCAGTGCTATTCTAGCATGCCTCCATGAAACACAACTTCACAATGTGTAATGAAACTCATATATTGCTTTGACAGTGTGGTTATGGCACGTTACACTTAAAGATTATTTTAGCCCCTTTCATAATGACTCATGATTAATGAAGAACCAGTGTGCAAGTTAAATCGTTGGTTTACCTTGCCTATACTTTTAGACTTAATGCAACCATAGATCAGAGATGGGGTTTTTTTTCATGTCAATGTCTAGAAGGAACTTTTGTTATGTCTCCCCTATGGTTACACTTATAAACTGTAGAAAAACATAGCCATGGCATTTGTGAGTTTGCTGAAGAGATGTGTTGAAACTTGGCCACGTGACAGAAAATTCTATGTAGCTGTAACAGTGATTAAAGCAAATATCCAGTAACACGTTTAATCATAAAAATATTCAGCTTTACATGTTTGTTGGTCATTCATCTCCTAGGTAGGGAGTGCTTGGGAGACTTTGCCATGCTGACTTAATTAAACTAAGCCTATTACTGTATATGGCTTGTTAATAGTTTTATTAGTAGAGCCTACAGAACAACTACAAATCAAATACCAACTGCACTGCGGCTATACTGGTACTGGTACAGTGCTGCAGTAAAGTCTTACAGTGAAATGGCAACCCATCAGTTGTGTTTGGGTAGATGTACCTGCTTTGAATCATGGCATGGCCATCCTTCAATATTAACACACTTGCCTGGCCAACTTTGAGACAGTAACCAATAATTCATGCTGATCCCTGCATGGCACAGAAAACTGATTCAGGGCTATCTCCATTGCTGTTTGCTACCTTTGCATAATGTCTGTTATTACAGCCACCCTGCCATCCAGCGACATCAATTATGTCAAAAGATGCCTCCTCTGCCAACATTTTACACACACTATGGTGTGTCGAGACACTAGTTTTCCTTCTGTTGCTACTGTGGTAGAAGGTGTGCTGGGATATAAACCTTCTGCAGATCATTAAAGTGGGGACAAACATTTGTGTCAGTGGTTTTACCACATCCTGTGTAGCTTTATACCTGCATAGCTACCAGAAACCTTGTTCATCCTGAACAAGCAGACATCCATTAACATTAAAGAGATATTGTGAATGTTGTAGTCTTAACTGGCAGAAACTTTCCCAACACTAATTACTAAGTACTAAGTTAGGCAAGCCTCTGGTTAAAATACAAACGTTAGCAACATAATTTCTCCATTAGCAAAGTTTGTGTCTTATCCGGTCAATACTGTTGCTGAACACTGGCACAACTTGCTAATTAGTTTCTGCTGCATTCTGTGGCTGTGAAGTGGGTAAGACTATAAAAAACTGTCAATAATGGAAAGACTATCAGGGAGAGCTGGTCACACAAGAAGATAAACCACCCTCTGCCCTCTGCTGCCATCAATCCCTATGGCCACCAACCCTTCACATGCTCTCATCCCCCTTATACTACTGGTCACACTGAAGTGGATAGTGGAATTGGGGTGAAGGTGTAGAGAAACTTTTGAAGAAAACATAATGTGGAGAGTTAAAGGAAAGGTCAGGGCAGTGAAAAGGAATAGAGATTACATGAAAGATGTAGGTAGTTAACCAAGAGGAAGATTAATTCAAATCCTTGTAAGGCCCAGGAAGTCATAAGGAAGAATGAAAAAGCAGTATGGTGTCATTGTATGGAGGTAAAGTTGAAAAATTGTGCTGGGAGAGAATGATTTGCGTCCTGCAGGCTCAGAAAGGCAAAGAAGAGAGAGAGAGAGAGAGAGAGAGACTGTCAGGCACTGAAGGAGAGAGCAATTAGATTTATCTGCTCATTAACAGAAGGGATAATTGACTACAAGAGTCTGCAGCGATACACTAGGAGACAGGGAGAGAAGGAGAAAATGAGTCAGGGAGAAAAATGAGAGCAGGTGAAAGGAGAAAAGACAGGAGGCAGGCAGGAAGGGATTGGAACGAAAAAGGAACAAGGCAGGGGAAATAAACAAGGGAAAAGTGAAAAATGAAAAGAATGGGGAGAAAATGCAACAGAGAACGCTGAGGGGGAAAAAAGGGATTAGTGAGGAGAGTGGGGAAGTAAGAGGAGGAGGCAGGAGGAGTAAATGAGGATAAATGTACAGCATGGTGTTTGTGGGACTGTGTGTATGTGCATGTGTGTCTAAACTTACAGTACGTTCATTTCTTTTGTTTCTGTTTCAGGCACCAACGCATGTTGCCACACACATTTACACATTCTCATTTGTGCGTGTGTTTAGTCTTATAAGGAGTGTCAGAAAATGTCATTAAGACACATTCTGATGTCACAGAATATGTTAGATGACAGATAGGTTTAAAGTCTAAAAGAACAAATCAGAAGTACTTATATTCTGTGGAAGTGCCAGTAAACTTTACACATGCATATACACACAAGTCTAAATCAGAGCCAACTAAAGCCACATCACTGTCCACCTGCTGATTTGTACCAATTTTCAGCAACTGTTGCAATCAAATGCTGACACATTACTCAGAAAGTGCAGTTGCCTGCAGAATGTCATATGCGTATGTCATGAGTGCTTTGTTGTTTTTGCCAATCAGTAACTCACTCGGTATGTATTTGTAACTGAAAGTAGGATTATAATTCTAATAATGGACATAACTTTTATTAATCTGTCCTGGGGTTTCTCAGATCTTTTTAAAATAAGTGTTGAAAGGAAGAAAGCAAAATCTCACAGATTTTATTTCTGTTAGATTACCATACTTCATTTGGGTGGTTCAATCAACCATAGCTGTTTCTGAACCACCTCTCAGAAAGAGAAACAAGTCCAAATGATTGGAAAAGGCTAGTCATTCAGTGAGACCACATCTAGACAGCTGGCAGTACTTGCATTGTTTATTTACCTCATTCTGGATCTGGGAAATTTAGCTTTCTATTTCTCTATGAACTAAGCTTCCATGATACATTTTAGATTGCCTTGAACTGCCCCCTTGGAAAGCTTTAGCGAAGACATGACTAAAACTGACTGGATTCTGAAAAAGCCCCTCTTCTCTTAGAATAATATTTTGACTTCTGACACTTTCACTTTGTTCAATTCCCGTGCTTTCCACTATCCCAGTGTTACTTAGTAAGCAATGGTCTGCTGGAAACTTGAAGCAGAGCCATGTTTATAACAGTTGTACAAAGGCTACAAGTTGCAACTTGAACAAACCTCTGATGGGAAAATCGAATCTACCTGAACATGTGCTTCGGTGAAAGGGATGAAAGAGATCTCAAGATGATCTCAGTCTCACCTTTTGTACCAAGGAGTTAACAATTTCAATGCCACAAATCTTCCTACATTTGACATTTAACATTACTTCTTCTGTGATTTAAGTCAGCAGTAACTTTTTACTATGTTCTCCAGAGACTAGGGATCAGTTTGTTAGTTAGTAATTCTATTTGGGTTCTGAATAAAATGCTGTGTAAGTGTAAACACTGTCATTGAGGTAGACAATGGTGTGCAAAACAGAAGTTTGTGCAGAGTTTGTTAAGAGTGTATGTATGTATGTATCAGTCCAGTTCTTTTGTGTTAAGGAGTCTGATGGCTTGTGGAAAGAACCTGTTGCGCAGTCTGGATGTGAGGGCCCGAATGCTTCTGTACCTCTTTCCAGATGGCAGGAGAGTGGTGTGTGGTTAGCCACAATGTTGCTGGCTTTACGGACGCAGCGTGTGGTGTAAATGTCCATGACAGAGGGAAGAGCGACCCCGATGATCTTCTCAGCCGTCCCCACTATTCGCTGTAGGGTCTTGCGATCCGAGGTGGTGCAGTTCCCAAACCAGGCAGTGATGCAGTTCCTCAGGGTGCTTTCGATGGTCCCTCTGTAGAAGGTTGTGAGGATGTGTGGTGGAAGCAGTGCCTTCCTCAGTTTTCTCAGAAAGTAAAGACGCTGCTGGGCTTTCCTTGTTATGTCTCAACAACTATAAGTGGGAGTTCTATTGAATTTTGTACAGTTGCTCTGATAAACCTTTAACTTCTTCTAGAACTGGTTGTATGTTGTAATTCAAGTCATTCAACAAAGAAAACCATCCTGTCCTTACCTTGACTCAGAACTTTGAGCTGCCTCAACATAACATAGCTGTCAGGAGCAGATGTTGTAAATCATATGATAGTATAATACAGTATAATAGCTTACTTTGTATGTTAAACTGTTTATTATGTGTGTTTTAAATTTATTTCCACCAACTGGTTTTATTTGTCTCTGTGCAAGAAAATGCCCTCCCAATTCTAGAGTAGCCCAATGCCACCCATATTCTACTCAAAGCTCTGTGGGATATAGGATTTAAGAGACAAAAGCTTTGAACATTTGACTCTGTGAAGCAGAAGCCCGACTCTGAGCCAGATATGCAGGTGTTTCTATCGTGGTTAGACACAAGTCAACGCGTGACGTACTATTAATTCAACATCACGCCTTTGATCCGACAGAGGTAGATTCAGTCCACACAAAGTAGGAGCCAGAGACAGGCACAAAAGGAGAGCAGAACAAACTCCAAGAACAGGAGAGAAAGCCACCCTTCATCACCTCCCTCATCAGCTTTTATTGTTTTTCTGCTGACAACTCAACGAATCTCCAAGTAAAACAATCATTGCCCTCAGTTGCATCATGGACACAGAAAAGATGAGAAACATGGGGGGAAGGTGAGAGCAGATGAAAAAAACTCCTAACTCTTCACCACTCCTCAAATTGTGCAGTTTCATTTTCAGATTTGCCCAACCCTTTGTTGTTTCACGCAACCCTCTTTTTCTTCCTCATCCCCAGGCACTAAAATTGTGTTGAACTGCTCTCTAGTATGGTGTTCATATGTTCACTCACCCAAAATTAGAAAAGGCAATGGTGTTGCATCAGTGTTACACTGGCAGTGTTACATGAATTGGATTAATTCCACTAATGCAATTATGCATACTGGTAATCAAGTCTTATTTATGGTGTTTTCATTAGGAGAATATTCCAGCAGTTAATAAAATAGTGTGTTTGAGCCAGACCTGCTCATATAAATGCAATGATATAAATTCAAGCAGCTCCTACACTGTAGTCTTTTAGATTAGATCAATTTGAGCCTTTGCTCTTTTATAATACCATTTACATTTTAGGGTCTTTCACAGTTTCATTCACTCTGATTCATAGTCAAATACCACAAAAAATAACTCAGACAATGATTCAGTCCTTCACTGAACAAGATGCCATCTATCATGTTCTGTATAAAATATGAGGTTTTAAACTTGAAATCCAAACTTTCCGTTTCACATTAATATGAGCATTCAGACAATGATTCAAACGTTCAAACATTATCAAAGCTTTGGACCCTTACTTTCTTTTTCCTCTTTTAGATCAGCATTTCTGTATTTCCCACTTCTTCCAGCCTGTCTCAGTTAAAGGGTTTTACGAGAAGTGTGATTGTGAAAGTGGAAGCAAGGTTTAGCTTCCAACAGTTGGCTAGCTCTCAACCTATAAGACTGTGAAACTGCCTGACAACGCAACTCTCCATCCAAACACAGGCACATACCACGGACGTGTACGCACAAACACATACATGCACACACTACTTCCATGCTTGAGAGGAAGAGGAAATGGCTTTTCTCCATTTGGAGAACCACAAACAAGAGGTGCTGTTGGCCCATTTCAGATAGCAGCCCTCTTAAAGAGCCCCTCTGTCTATGAATATGGAGATGAGGATTTGGGAAAGAGGGAGAGGAGGAAAGAGGAAAAATGAGGGAGGAGGAGATCAGAGTGGAAGCAAGAGACAGATTCTGTGTCTCTGAGGTGCTTTGCCTGCCTGCCCTGTGGCCCTCAGCTGGATTTACACACTGGATTTAGAAGAGTGTGTGTGTGTGTGTGTGTGGAGCAAATGTGATGGTCTATGAAGACTCACAGCTAGAGGCGACAGGTCAGAGAGTAATCACACACAGACATGCTTATAGTCGTGGGACACAAAAATACACACATACACACACAAACACTCACACACCTTAATCAACTCCCCTCTTCTCATCAGTTTTCTGTTTCGTACAATCCGCCCTATATTCTCCACTCTGTTAAACACATCTGCACTCGCATACTCACATACAGAGAACATACAACTTTGCATCAGCTCAGTGCACAGTACGGCTTTTCGCCACCTGGCTCCTTCTCTCTCTCCACTGTTCATCTTTCCCTTCATTTATTGCCGACCCAGCATAGTTTTATTTCCCGTTTGCATTCATTTATATGCAGCTCTCCAGCAAAACAAACAGTCACCCGTGTACAGCAGATAGCATCACAGTATCGCCATCCAGCAGCTACTACAAACTGCATGAATTATGTATTGGTGTAAGTGTGGTGAGGAGGTGAGACAGTGATGACAAAGGGCAATCCCCTCAGTCTTGTTAGATGATTGATGACAAATATAGCAGTTCATTTCCATCATTATCAATGTTAGCTTTCTGGTAATGACAAACATGCTTACAGTGCCACTGACCTGGAAAATGAGGTCCCCTATTATGTAACATCCATATTTTAGTCATTTTTATACATTTATATGGCTCTTGGGTATATCTAGACATAAACCAGCAGTGGACCCCATGCTTTATTTATTTATTTATTTCATTATTTTTTACATTTTTGGATGCATTTGTGTGCACATTGACAAGACGATTGTTTCATGGCTGCTGGATTAACAAGACAGGAGCCCAAAGATGGATGTGGG
>OMLM01021102.1:19072-30023 GCA_900302695.1 Helostoma temminkii | reverse complement strand
TAGTAGTTTAATTCTACCTTTCTATCTGATTTAGTTCTTAGAACAGATAAAGTAATTATAGTGGGTGACTTTAGCATCCATGTAGATGTTGACAGTAACTGTATTAACACTGATTTTAATTAATTATTAGACTTGATTGGTTTCACCCAAAATGTAAATAAACCCACTCACTGTCTTAATCATACCCTCAATCTTGACATCAGAATCGAACATTTAACAGTATTTCCCCAAAACCCTCTTTTATCTGACCATTTTTTATAACATTTAATTTTACTATAACAGACTTTACAGCACAGAGGGAGAAATAGCACTACTACCACTAGTAGATGTCTATGCGAAAAAAGTTGTTACCAAATTCAGGGATTCACTGCGTACAGTACTTGATACTGTTGCCCCTCTGAAACAGAAGGTGGTGAACCAGAGGAGGTTAGCTCCATGATATTATTCACAAAGCCATAGCTTGAAGCAGACAAGGCGAAAGCTGGAAAGGAGATGGTGTTCCACCACTTCAGATGAGTCTTTATTATTAGGGAAAGATAGTTTAATAATATAAAGAAAGCCCTTTGTAAGACAAGATCTACATATTATTAGATCTTAATAGAGAACATTATTAGATTATTAATAGAGGAAAATAAAAATAACCCTAGGTTTCTTTTTCTTTTCTTTTCAGCCAGCTGTACTTTCCATTGTGGTCAAACATTGCAGGTTCTTCATTATATATAAAACAAAGATGCAATATATAGCCATTAAAAATCCATCACAAGTTTCCAAAACCTACTTTGCACCAGAACATAAAAAAGGACATGTATCATATTATATAGTACATACAGTAAGTAATGTTTTTATGTGTGTATGTCTTTGTGGAGGAGGCACAGAGAAAAAGAAAGTAGTTATAGATGTTGTGTGTCATGTAGTATTTAAGCATTATAATTCTACTTCCCAGTGCTTATAATAACCACAATGACCAGAGTGTGCTTGCTAGTTCTGCTTGCTGAGTGATCTATCATTCAGTTCATTCTTTCACATAGAAAACTTTAAGTTCAAACAATGTTTATACTTGATCTAAAAAGAATAAAACAGACATGGTGATGGTACCTTTCATTAAGTATAAATTAACATGGCACTTACATTCATTTAACAAGAAACCTTTAATTTTTTAAATTTCTATACATTTTTGCAAAGGTCATATGAGACTGACAAGAGACTGACACTTTTTAAAGTAAGTATTTGTGCTTTATTGAACTGAGTCAAATTTACTGTATGTAAATGCACTTTTTAATTTGTAAAAAATTGGAAATGACTGAGCTCCATGCTGACAACGTCTTCATCATGCAAAATGTGTTGTCATAGATAACTAACTAGAAATGTCATGCTCTGTGTATTTATGGGAAGTTTTGTCCATTCTTCCAGAAGCACATTTGTGAGGTCACACAGGATGTTGTTGTTGTTGAGAAGGCCTGGCTCTCAGTCTCTGCTTTAATTCATCCCAAAGGTGTTCTATCGAGTTGAGGCCAGCTCCAAACTGTTCCCACAATATTGGGAGCATGGAATTGTCCAAAATGTCTTGGTATGCTGAAGCATTCAGAGTTCCTTTCACTGGAACTAAAGGGCCCAGCTCCTGAAAAACAACCCCACACCATAATCCCCCCTTTGCCAAACTTTCCAATTGGCACAATGCAGTCAGACAAGTACCGTTCTCCTGGCAACCACCAAACCCAGACCATCAGATTGCCAGATGGAGAAGCACGATTGTCACTCTAGAGAACGTGTCTCCACTGCTCTAGAGTCCAGTGGCGGCGTGCTTTACACCACTGCATCCAATGCTTTGCATTGCACTTGGTGATGTATGGCTTGGATGCAGCTGCTCGGCCATGGAAACCCATTCCATGAAGCTCTCTGCGCACTGTTCTTGAGCTAATCTGAAGGCCACATGAAGTTTGGAGGTCTGTAGCGATCGACTCTGCAGAAAGATGGTGACCTCTTTACACTGTGCGCCTCAGCATCCGCTGACCCCGCTCCGTCAGTTTACGTGGCCTACCACTTCATGGCTGAGTTCCCAAACGCTTCCACGTTCTTATAATACAGCTGACTGTGGAATATTTAGGAGCGAGGAAATTTCACAACTGGATTTGTTGCACAGGTCCTATCACAGTCTCACACTGGAATTCACTGAGCTCCTGAGAGCGACCCATTCTTTCACAGTCTGCATGCCTAGGTGCTTGATTGTATACACCTGTGGCCATGGAAGTGATTGGAACACCTGATTCCGATTATTTGGATGGGTGAGCGAATACTTTTGGCAATAGAGTGTATATTGGCAAATTACTAACAATGTTGACCAAGCCAACTGCACTTTTATTTGTGCTGGTTTTGGTAGTCGCCTCAGTTGATTCCATCTTGGGACATCTAAATTCTGCTGTATCCTGTTGTCTTGCCACTTTTGATTCTGTCCGACCATAGAGGCTACTTTATGGAAGTTTATTTTATCTGGTTTTTCATACATTATTTAGAAGCTCTGTAGTCGTATGGAAAACAATTCAATATCGCCAGGCATTAAGCATATGTGCATGCTCATATAAGCATTGTTTGAATGCGCTGAAGTCTAATATTACATTTTTATTCTTTTAATTGTGTGAACATTGAAGATGTTAGAGAGAAACCACCAAAGTGCAAAAATATGAACTAAAAAGTTATCAGATGCAAGTCTTAAAACTAGATAAGGGGAACTAAATAGCCCAAATGTGTTAAGGTTTGTTTATTGGATTACAAATTTTGACATGATGAACAAAAGTAAAGTCATCTCCAAAGTTCTAATATCCATCCTTTGTGGACGATGAATACATGTAGCAAGATTTAATAATCCAGCTCAAAAGTGTGAACCTCATAGTAACACTGGATCATCAAAGTCATTAAAGATGGACCTCTGATGATCAAAATGTTTGCACAGATTTCAATAAGTTACAAAATGAACTGATAAAGCAAGGAGTAAAACTGTAACATGACAAAACTGTATGAAATATTTATTCTAAATTAGATTTTAATTTAAAACTAGTGTTTAACTTTTCACTCAATTCTTGACATATTTCCCAACTTTCTCTAATCTAAGACCAAACATGTTTGGTGGTTGATTAAAAAATATACTGATACACAATGAGTGGAGTCTAATCAAGAGAAGAACATCATTTTTATTAATTTTCTAATGGAATTATAACTAATATGGTAGGTGCCCTTATATGCTTCCTTGCAAAAAACACTAAATATTTAGACGAAAAGTTTATTGCAATACAGTTTTCTATTTCATTCTTATTGTCTGGCTGTGCTATGGCCAAGTCAAACCTTGAACCATTACTTCAAAACCACTCCCCATTCTGTAAAACATATTAAAGACAAATTAGATAACTGTTTACTATTGCACAATGTTCAATATGTTAAATCCATGAAACCACACACACTTAAGTAAAAACCTAAATAATATTGTAGCACTTGTTTTTGTGATACAGATGTTTGACTGAAAAAGACTAGATCAGCCTCTGAAAACTGACATTAGTACCTCAACAGCATCTGAGCCACCAATCCAGGCCTGGGTGTAAGTGCCAGTTTGATTCTTTACAAGCTCCTGAATCAATGCATACTCTGCTGAGGTGTGGATGGAGGCGAGGTGGATCTTGGAGACCATACAGTATTTCTGTAAAAGGAAAAGTGATAAGCAGCTGTTAATGCATATTATAGTTCAACCTTTAAGTTATGTGTCAGTGTCAGGCTCTACCTCTACCTATGTCCACATAGTTTTTCTGTTAATTACAACAAAGAACCTGGAGTCATGCTCCGTCCAGCCTGGCCAATAGTTGCTCTCCTTAGTGTCACGTGTAATTGTGTTTTTATATTCTTCCTCAAACATTCCTGTCTTCTTGTTGCTGGATCTTCTGTCCTCTCTGGTAGAAAAATTAAGTATCAGTCAGATCACTTTCAAACAAACACATTAGTATTTCATTTGCAAATACAGTGTATGTGGAAAATATTAACAGCACTCCCCTTTTCCCACATTTTGTTATGTTACAGCTTTTTTCCAAATTGGATTAAATTCATTATTTTTCTTCAAAGTTCTATAAACAATAACAAGAAAGAAGTTTATTTTAATTTTTTTTTTTTTTTTACAAATGTATTAAAAAAATAAACAACCATTGCCTCAACCAAGTTTAATCTCTTCTGGGTCGAATTCTCCTGTTTAAACTCAGAATGCCTTTGTTTGCTTATTTTCAATTCAGTTTTGTTTATATAGAGCCAAAATACAACAGAGTCATCTCAAGGCACATATTTACCTTATATATTATTACTTATTATTAGGTCCATATTTTGAACATTTATTAGTAGATTTGCCCAAGAAGACTAACCTGGATTTCACCTCTCAGGCTACATAAAAGATAGTTGGAGCATCCTGAACGGAATCTCTGCAAAAACTACTAATGTTTAAAAACAGTACACCAAAGTTGGGAAATAATTGTATTTACGTTCAATAATTTGAAAAAACACCATTCTTCATTGAGAACTTTGTAGTGAAGATGCAAATACAACACTGTCAGAAAGAATCACAAATATACTTTGATAGAGATTTGATGTATTTAGATTTACATAGCACTGAAATGTTTTGGTATTCTTAACATAAACACACTATCAGATTTTTATCATAGTTTTCCATACACACCAACCATAATAATACTCATTTGCTCAAAAACCAAATCATGAGATATTTTATTCAAACTCCTTTATTTAAGCTCCCATAGGGAGACTCACTGAAAAGGTTGGTGGATCAAAGTAATTATAAATGGCCTAATGAACGAAAAATGCCTGCATAAAACTACATCCCAAATCTCTTGTGAATAATTTCTGTCACATCACTGTGGTCATCTACAGCATTATCACAGGAGAGTAGCTTTATAAAATGTTTGGGGCTGAACTGAACTCAGAGCATTAAGTCAGTTTTTTCTTCATCTTTCAAGTATTCTCTGAGATCCTGGCACCTTAATCCCAACTTTCTGTAATAAAAAAAATCCAATTTTGCAATCCCTCAACATGGCTTTCTCTGGTGAAAAGAAAACCTTGAACCATGACTCCAAAACTACTCTCACATCTGTAAAACATATAAAAGACAAATTAGACAACTGTACATTATGTCATGAATTCGTATATGTTGAACATAGCATTAATAATCACATGACTCTGTTTCACCAATCATGACTCTGTTTCTCCAGTCAGGCAGTCACATGACCACAAACAAACTGTGGTGCATAGCAGCATAAACTTGCCACACGTAGCAGACAGGGAAGGAAAACACACAAACAATGACAGATGCAAATGTCTCAAATGCTAAAAGTGAGGAAAATGAACACCTCTGGCCTCATATACAAAGCATGTTTTACCTACACACGGTGTAAAAGAACAGCTACATAAAACAACTCAATGAGCCTGCTGTGCCACTTGGAGGACAAGTGAATATACATTATACAGCATATCTTGTCACTGGAAGTAGTTTGCACTGTTCACACATACATATGTTACCTATTAGGTTCATACTGTGAAAAAGTGAGATTTGGAAATTTGTGTTTCACGTGCCTTAAATTAGTTATTTTGATGTTATTTATGTTTTACTGATTTTGTACTTTATTATTGGAATGTACCAGAATCTAAAGTACTACCACTCAGTACTTGAGTAGTCTTTTCAACATATAATTTTTTACTCGTACTTGAGTAATTTTTGGATGACTACTTTTGACTTCTACTTGAGTAATATTATTTTGTAGAAACACTACAATTCTTGAGCACTTTACCACCTCTGTTTTGTTAAACTAATAACAATGGCTGTAGAACTGAATTGTGTAAAAAGTTTAGATCGGATTGAACAGTTTTGCAAGAATGCACACAGTTCGTCATGAAATCTTGAATTGCAGACCTAATTAAAGGTAAACAATGAAAGACAAGACATTTAGTTTGTTGTCAAAGATATTCTTCCTAGAGCCATACTCTGTTCAGTAGGGACCGTCTCTTCCACTGGCACTGCAGTGAAATAGGTAGTTTTTAAATTAAATTTACTGTATTATAACTATTCATGTTTTGGTATTTACTGGACTGTTAGAGTTGGTGGTTTACAGTTAAACAGACAGCAACCTTTAAAAGTGAAAAATGACTGAACGATCATCATCACTTCATCTCTAGTGTTCAGTGTCATGTTGAGCCTTACTGCTGCAACACTCAGAAAGAATATCTGTCATCATCAGTTACATCAATCTTCTAAACTGCTGCAGAGAAAATATTCATATGTAGACAGTGACAGAATATAAATAAACATCAGTGAACAAACACTTTTGATAAAATTGTATTTATTAGAAAAGCTGTAATAAGAAGCTCTACCTTCAGGCCTCACTTGTTTCAGTGAATCTCTCATATGAGTTGTATGAAGGAAAAACATGTTTCAAAGAACAGCTTAAACTATAATAATCAATACTATTGTAATCATGAATGTAGTCACACTTTGATTACACTATGATTTTTCTCAGAAGTGTACAGCCTTGGCAGGAATTACAGCTGCCAAAAAAACTTGAAATGATGTGCTGTAGTATTTTGTTTCGCTCTTTCATCACGTCACCGTTGCTTAATCACAACTGCAATGCCATTGTTTAATTTTACGTCTTGAAAATGCACTAAATCTGGGTGTTAAACAAGTTGGAAAATTATGACCCCTAATGAACTCGGAAAAAATGCAATTAAAATGGTCAGCATTTAATCAAAGGGAAGGCACCATCTTAGTCAACGAGGATAAAGAGATCAAGACAGTGACTTATTAAGTCAAACTCTGCAAAAGTTAATCAAGCAAAACAGGTTTCAGTCATATAAGCATGACATTATCAAATCTAGTTTGTGTGAAGGTTTAGCTTTTAACAGATGTTGAGCCTAAAAGAGAATCTTCTCATGACAGTACTACTCCTTGATTTACAGAGCTATATAGCTTTGACTCCCACTGCTCCAGAGCAAAGCTCAGTCACAGCAGGAAATAACAGTTTTGAGGGAGTGATCTCTAAACAGGGAGGCTAAAACATTAGAGACACCTCGTAATATAATGTACTCTGTTATGACTCCACCACCTACAATAACTTAAAAAAAAGACATGCAATAGAATTATCATGTTTCTGCTTATAAAATGAAACAATTATAACTTGTACATGTAGAATTCATGGCAGAGCAGTTGTACTGGATTGCATTATGTTGTACAGGTGGTCATAATGTTATACCTGATTGGTGTTTCACAAACAAGATACTGAGAAGGACAGAAGATTTAAGTTTAGCTACTAAATCAGATTTTTTTCCCTCTGGAGTTGATCAATTTCAATTTCAGATTTGTAAGAGAGTGAATATTAGAGCTATTAGAGGCTTGTCTTAAATACAAGGTAACTGAGATTCCTCACAGTAGTACTTGAGGCTGTTGCTATGTCATCCAGAGTAATTGTATGATTAGACATCATATCTCCAAGGTTTGGGGTAGAGTAACCCCTCGCTTGTCTGAATTTAGAAAGTTACAAGAAATCCAGGCCTTTATGTCTTTGAACATCCTGACTAATTTATTTGTTTCATCTGGTTTCATGGCTAAATATATCTGGGTGATATCTGAATAGCAATGGAAGTTTATTGAGTGTTTCTAAATAATGCTGCCTAAGGGAGACATGTATAAAGTTAAAAGTATCGGTCCAAGCACAGAACCCTGTGGGACTCCGTAACTAACTTTTGTCTTCATGGAAGACTCATCATTAACATGAACAAATTGGAGTCTTCCTGACCGATCCAGCATAGTGCTGTTCCTTTAATCCCAATGACATGTTCCAGTCTGTGTAATAAAATGTTGTGATCTATAGCGTAAACAGCACTGAGATGTAACAAGACAAGCACAGAGAGAAAACCATTGTTTGAAGCTAAAAGAAGATCGTTACTGACTTTAACCAGAGCTGAGTCTGTGCTATGATGTACTCTAAATTCTGTCCGGAAATTTTTTTTATACAGCTAATTCCTGAGCAGGTGGTCACATAATTACTTATCTAACTAACTAACTATCTAACTATCCATGCATCCATCCATCCATCCATCCATCCAACCATCCATCCATTTTCTATACCGCTTAGTCCCTGTAGGGGTCACAGGTGTGATGGAGCCTATACCAGCTGTCATACGGGTGAGAGGCGGGGGATACCCTGGACAGGTTGTGCTTTGAGCTAGCCTCCTCTGATTCACTACCTTCTTTTTCAGAGGGGCAACAGTATCGAGTACTGTACGCAGTGAAGCTGCAGCATGATCAACAAAATAGTCAACTTGTACTGGAGGAAAGTTAGGAAGGCTGTTCTTCTCTGTGTTTGTACATGACACCGAAGTAACGCAAGGTGAAATCATTTGCTTAAATCTGGAAACAGTATTTTCAGATACAACTGGAGCTGATTTTTTTCCTGAATGTTGTAAAGTCTGTTACACTAAATTGAAATGTTTTGAATTTGAATGTGATGCCAAAAACGATGAAAGAATGTTTATAGGTTGTGAAGACTGTACTAGTTTGGCTGAGAATGAACTACTCAGTTTTGATCAGTGAGACATATACAAGTGATTTTGAACCGTACTGTTTTGCACACGTACCAAAACAATGCAACTTGCTTGAAGGAATGAGAAATTTTACTCTGTTGTAAACTAATTGTTCAGAGATTAGAACTTTGTTTTAAAAATGTCTTTTTCATTTGAGAAGTGAACCAAAGTGACCGAGACAAACTGTAATAAACCTAAGCGGAAGATAACGGCTACTCCTCTACCCCAACCTGCACTTCCAGGAACACACCAATTAAAATGACTTGGGGAGGTTTACCCTTTTAGACTGACATTCTTCCTGCTGCAGTAATGTTTCAGTAAAAGAAAATAAATCTATTTGATGGTCACTTAGTAAGTCACGTGCTAACAGGGATTAGACAATCTCATAAAAAACAATCCAGTTGTAGGAATATGGATTTCTAAAGCGTAATATTTAAAGTTGTCTGTACCTCCTGCTCTTTTCTCCTTTAACATTTCAATTAAATGTAGCTAAGCTTTATTATTTGAAACTAAAAGCAAGTCTAGACAGAACTTAACTACAACTGGACTCTGGAGGAACAGCTTTATTTGTCAGCTGTTTATTACAGAAATATAAGCATTGGTTCTGTAGGGTTTCCTATGATCTGCAAAGGTTTCAAACTTGCAGTCTTATGCCTCATGTAGAGGACAACACCAACCAACACATGTTGGTTTATTTAAGTTTTACATTGGTCCATCTGGTCTTGTTCCACAGACAAACGGAAGGCTGAGTTCGCAATCCTGAGTTCCCCACTGACCATCTAGGAAGGAAATAAGAGAGTAAAGATGGATATTTTACAGTTTTATCTATCCTGAAAATTAGAAGCTATGACTGTACCTGATTTGTCAATTTCAATGCAGTGCTCCCACCCAGAAATGTCCCCATTGTTGTAATAAAAGATGGAACCGTCACTCCATAACCACCGCTCAGGCTGTAAAACAATTACTACATGGGAAAGACCTTAAAGACTGAAGTTATGTTTTTGCTACATAAATTTCAGTGAATCTATCATATGAGTTTAAAAAATAATAATCAAACACATAACAAACACAAAAACAGATCAGACTGTGAACTATATACATCAGTAAACTAAGATTTGCACAATACCCTGACGGCATCATGGCCACCGATCCAGACTTGGTCATAACCAGTCTCCCACATTATCATCCAGACGAACTGATTCTCCCCTGGGTTGTGGATGGAGATGAGGTTGGCTCCAAAATACGAACAATATTTCTGCAAAAGACACAATGAACAGCTGTTAATGCTGACTAACTCAATTTGTCCTGTAGTTTCTACAACTCACCAGTATAAATTCAACAAAGCCTTCATGCTTAGTGCAGTGACTGTACCTCTGCTTCTATCCAGGGCATTGGTATGTCGAAGACTTTGTAGCATCTGGATTCATATTGGTACCAGTCAAAGGGACAATTGTATCCACTACACCTGCTGTCACCCAGTCTCACACTTCTTGGCTCCATCACGGGCGCTGGCTTATTCTTGGCAATTTTTTCTGCAATCCGAGTCAGTGCTGGCGGGATCTCCCCTGAAAGGAAGTAAAATCTGCACCATTGTAGTGTAACAATCATAATTACCTACATACCAAAGGTAAAAGACAAGACATCATCCTCATTATGATTTCATGTGTGAATCTGCAAACCTGAATCAAAACAACTAAAGAAGAGGCACAAAGTTTGAGGATTTTGTTATGTCCCAGACAGTTTCTCTTACCGTGGGTCTTGTTCTGCTGTATGTCCACATTCCTCTTCAACTTCTCTGCAGTGGAATAAGAACAGGTTTATTATAATATATGTATGTCGTTAAGTTCAATTCGCCACAGATGGACTCCAGTCAAGTTCAAGACACACCTTGAGAAAAATGTATGTATGTGACCACAGCAAGGAAGAAGAAAGAAGCAAATTCCATTTCTGAGTTTTAAAAAAAACTTCTCTAAACCAAAAAATACAATACAATACAAAAAACAATTACCAGTGTATAATGGTCAAAAATGGAAGGAGTCTGAATTCACTCCATTACAATTGTAGCTGATTATGGTGTTTCAAAAACAGACACTGAATCACAATTTTTCTTGATTTCAATTCTGAAGTTGCACAGCCAAGTAAAAGAAAAAATCAGAGAGAAAGCAAGAAGTCTAACTTTAGTTTGCACTTTTATTTTTTTTTATTTTTTTTACCTGGAGTCCTGATCTGCTCAACAGGCACAGTTGCCTTCACTGATACTGGTTCCTTCACTGGCACTGCAGAGGAATATAAATAATCATACAGGGGTCTTTTTATTTTTTACAGTACTGAGTCAGTC
>OMLM01021102.1:3265-19052 GCA_900302695.1 Helostoma temminkii | reverse complement strand
CAGTCAATTTGATTTAATTTAACATCAGTGATCACTATCCTGACCAAACACTGCATTATTAAGACAAAGAACACTTGCAGCAACTCAGGGTGAATAGTTTTTATAGGCACTTTATCATTAAGAAATAAATCTGATACTGATCATCTTTATTCATTTTACTCTTCCGTTACAGTTTTGTTACAAATTGTAGAAATGTAATGTGATCAGACACTTGGTGAGTCTCACCTGCAGCGACACTCAGAGCGAAGGCAGCACAGAGAAGATAGGCAGTCGTCATTGTTAGCAGCAATGTGTTAAACTGCTGCAGAGTAAATGTTCATAACGAGAATTAAAATAGGAAAAACACCACAGAAGTTACTAGAACATCTTTGGTAAAGTAGAATATAAGATATATATATAAGAGCGTTAGAAAAGATGATTAAGATGAATGAATCCTGCTGGTCTCACCTGCATCAGTGAATCTTTGGAGGCTGTGGGATGGAAAACACTTATATAAGGAAAGATGACAAAAAACAGATTAATTTCACATGACTGTTCAAACTATAATAACTGATTAACTAATAAAGAAGGACAGTTCAGCTCATCTATTAACTCGTGTAACATAAAACACTAATTGTGGGCTACAAAGTACAAAGAGTTTTAACAGTCAGTGAAGATTCTCACAAATCCAGGTTATTAAATGATTAAAAATGTTGTTGTGCTGCAGTGTTTAGTAGGACAAGTCAGCTTTTTTTACTTTAACTGCATAAAAAGGCTCAACTCTTTCTATTTACTTCCTGAAAGTGCAGCAAATCAGAAATAAGCAGGTACACCAGTTATTTAATGAACCCAGAAATACTGAACTAACTTAACTGATCAGCCTCAAGGAGACGTGATCATTTTAAAATTCAAGGCTTGATTTAAAAAAAAAAAAAATCAAACTCTGCCAAAATAAACACGTTTCAGTTACATAAATGTTATATGATCTGTCTGTAGGTTAGTGTTTAACTGGTGCTGAACCTACAACATTGCACTGACTAATTGAATTATTAGAAATCAGAGGTGGAATCTACCTTTACAAACATATTGAAAAGATGAATGTTCAGTTGTTTCTGAGAAAGTCAGTCAAAGACAATCGCACATGGATTTGAGCGGTTTCTCTTACTCCTGAAGGGAGTATTATGAATACTTTCTAAAATGAAAGTAAATAGAAATTATTCATTGCCATGTAAACACAGTTTCATCACTTTATTACAGTAAATGAGTCCATATGTTACACACACAGTACAGAGACAGACAGGTTTGTATTGTTTTCTCTCTCTCTCTCCGTCTATGCCTCCATCACACCGACACATCAGTCCATCACGGACGAACGTCAACAGCACTGGAACCAAAAAAGCTGAATAAAAGTGACATTTAATAAAGATCAGTGCAGTGATGTAAATAAATAAATATTAACACATAATTTTTCAAATAATTTGAAAACAGAAGAAATTTTTTGAGATTAAGTTCACTTGAAACTGTCATTTACCAGGCCACACACACACACAGCTGATGGGTAGCTCTGTCTGCAGTCATACACGTGTCCATTTCTGCCTTCTTGTTTTCATTAGCAGCAAAATTCTGAATGCCACATACATAAGAAAAATGCCCATGTTGAGGAGTAACTAGATCATGAGGAGACTTCTAGTCTAGCTAAACACTTGCCAGTGATCATATATTGCAATATTTAAACACAAATCCACAGGAGGTCTATTGCAGAATGAACTGTAACCACATAAACCTGCACCACATACAGACCATCTTTTCACAGGCTGCAGCAAAAACTGTAAAAAAGCTGCTGTGTAAAATCTGATTAATGTTCTCAACACTGCTTTAAAATCTGAAATTCAGAAAGGCAGATACAGGAATGTCAGCACCACCTACAGGTAAGAGACATTATTGTAATGACTTTTATTATCGCTGATGTTACTGACCTTTAGAGCGACTATGTTTTATATAGACTGTGCAACCTGTAACAATAACCTGGCAGGGAAATATCTCATTCTGTAGCTCCCTACTGCTTTACAGAGATTTATAGCAAGTTTCATTCCCATAACATCGTTTCCAGTCACAGCAGGAAGCAGTTGCGTGTAGCTGGTGAACATATAGGAGCATTTAGCAGGCAGAGTTGGTAGACTTGAAAACAGGTCTAGAAGAGAGTGAATATTAGACCTACATTCAGCAGCTGACCAGGCATCTGTCTGGATGTTCGATGTTCTGTAAGCATTAAATGTGCAGCTGTTTACTATCAGATTTACAAACTTTACAGGTGAAAAGATCACTGGTTCCCACTGAGCTCTAAGTGGCAAAACAAAAAGCTATTGCTATATAGTTATTGTTTAAATTATACATATTTTATCTGCATAATGAGAGATTTTTGTGAACTGGAGTTATTTTAAACATTTCTGTTCACAGTGTCCTCTGTTCTCACAAATGAAGGTGCTACACTGTATAAATACGATAAAACAATGAGGATACTGAGGTGAAATGAAAACAAACCATGAATATTCAATTAGCAACTAAGGCCTTTGAGGTGATCTAGGCAGAGCTTGTCTGACAGCGACCAAACACCTCCCTCTTGTGGAGAAACTGCAGTCTGGTGTATGTGATTTGGAATCAGAAGTCACTTCAATCAACATGTTTCAGCATGGAAGTGTAACGTAACAATGATTTTAAAAAGTTCGTATTAATTCTACAATACCATCAGCTGTAGATTATCCCAGATCAGGTTTATATGGCTATTAGCATGGCTCAAAGAAAACACGACCCAGTCCTTGCATGTTACAACATTTTAGGTGATTAAATTCACCAACTGAAGAAGACAAATAGCATTTTGAAACTCTTACAATATTCATTAAACACTTGGGTGTGTGCACAGAGAACCCAACACACAGGAGAACTGAATGACAATGAACAATGTTGTTAACGACTACTTCACAATTTTCACAAGGAGAAAGAGAGAGAAACATCTTCAATAAACACGAGGAGTAGGCTGATTATTTTTTTCTGTTTTTTCTTTGCAGTATTTACACTTTGAATTGTGGAAAAAAAAAAACTTATTTACAAAAATGCACAAACTAAATTCTGCTTCATAGACCGAATGAGGGAAACAAGATATAAACAACTCTGTCGTAAAAAGTAAAAAGAGAAAAATAAAAGTCAGTGGTATTTACATGTGAGATAAGAGAAGGAGACAAGAAAGTGAATAAAAATAAATGGCTTCTCGAAGAGGGAAGAGAAAAATCAGCCATGTCTGATTCGTACAGGGGTTGTTTTCCACACCTTTTCATAGCTACAGAAAGACTGACAGCTCTGAGTGTGACACTCCCTGTGGAGTTAATCAAACAAGGTGGTTGGACTCTTTACAGCAAAGTACGTGTCCAGCAGAAATCAATGGGACTGGAAGGTCACCAGTCTGAAACCCAGAATCGGCTGGGAGGAAAACCTTGGTTCAAATCAACGTGACTGTGTGGTGGCAGTTAAAAAAAAAAAAAAAGCATCAGAGCTCTTCTCTCTTTTTTTTTTAAAAAAAGGTTCAAAACAAATGTGGCTGCAGTTAAAACAGCAGGTTGAGACAAAGAGTATCAAATATACTATACTACAAACTTTCAAGTGGTTTGTACTGCTGACAAAAAAAAGAAAAAGAAAATCGGTACCGCTGTCGGCTCTAATCCTAAAACACTGGATGTTCAGGCTGCAGGTATGGTCAGACACACACACTTGTACTTCTACACTAGTGATACATTCTGTGGTGCTTAGCCTTGTTTCCTAAATCCTCTGTCGTAACCTTCAAACAGCTCTGAGGAGAAGAGCGGCCAAACGTTCTCACTCTCGCGGTCCAACAATCATTGCAAAGAAGCACACATTCACCTTAAAGGGATTCATCTGCTTGATATTCACGGTCAACTGTGAGTCACATTTATTCTTTCATGTGTGACTCTGAGCACGTCCACGTGTCCCAAGTTAAAGAACAACAGAAGCAGTCGTTTAATTCCACTGACAAAAGTTTTCTCTAGAGGCTGCAACACCTTTTCAAATCTACAGCTGACATTTAACTCATCCAAAACCAAAGCGATGCACATGTTTACGGTAAAAGTTCTTTACTTGTTTGCACACAGAGTACAAAGCATTTTTCTACACTAGCACCAGAACAAAAATCTTTGTGCTGAAGGAGAATTTCACCACAAGTGACTTTAATGCCAATATTTCATTGAATCGAATAGGAACGTGCTATCTGCATGTTCTAATAGTAAAGGTCAAGGCTTCTAAATGTTTTAATACCCTAGAACAATTTCAGATTTTAATTTCCCATAAAAAGCAACCACAAATATCCTTGTTAAAAACCTGTCATCCTACAGTATCGCCTCTATATTTGCATCCACTTAATCTGCTCTGCTTGTTTCCACAAACGGAAAAAAAACAAAAAACGGAAATGAAATTAAAAAGCTGACAATTGTGGAATCCACCATTAAAACATCTCTGTACACATCCGCTTCCACTCACTGATGCTCACATATGAAATGGGTGAATCACTTTTAAAAACGGGGCAAAAATCTGCAAGTAAACTCTAAAAACTGTTTCTTTCAAAGGCATCAACATTGTGAGAAATGAGAGATGAGATGTCTAGTTTCATTAGACAAGTGTCAGTTTCCAGAAGACCATTTTTTTTAAAGTCAGTGTAAGTCTGTATGACAGCAGCATCCAGAGAACAACCATCTAATCATCACCTGAACACAAGTAACTAGTCGGCAGGACGGAGAACAAGCAGCTTAGCTTGTTCAAAGTCTGATTCAAAGCTCTGAGAATATCTCAAGCTGCTTTGTACTGACCACATTCACACCTTCTTCAGAAATAACATTTAAATACGTCTACATTTATTTTAGTGGTCACGAACGAGAACAGGAGTTTCCCTCTGGAGGTTTTATGTAACCGTCTTTCCAACAAATCAAAACTTCTTCCTGAAATGAGTTTAACAATAAAATCACAGCAAAAGCCCAGCAGTGTCATTCTGTGGTTGCTTTCACTCATATTTAGAAGAAGGTGTAAAACCAAAAAAAAGGAAATTAAGACTTCATCCTTCTCGGATCCATTTACTACAGTGGACAGGTCCGGGAACTGTTTATCAGACAAACATTTCATTGTTTTGCCAGGAAAAAGAAAAGTGATACTCCTAAGAGGACAGAAAAAAATACAGCAAACACATACAAGTTCTGGCACAGCCACTGAATATGTCAGATGTGTGCTGCCACCTAAGCAGGTAAATCACCTCAGAGGTACTACCTGGAGGTTTAACTTAAACCTAAACATCAGGCTGGACTTCGCAAATACTGTGGCTGGAGGATTTATGAATAAACCAGTCCCTGCATCTGTTCTCCTGCCCTGAGTTAAATAAAATGTTTGTTACCCTGATGACCTACGTGGGGCCAACTGCAGTCTTGGTCAGAAAATGTGCAGCCCGACCATAAACTAACAGGGATTTAAAAACACAGAATAAAAAAATATATCAAGTGGGAAAACTAAATGCTGTGTGATCACATGATGCTTTCAATTAGTCAAATAAATAAAGAAATAAATGAGAAGTGTTGATTTAAAAAAAAAAAAAAAAATTATATTACAGAGGACCAGCCCCCACTATGAACGTTCACATACCACCTGAGCAGCATCGAGATGACTCTGTGTGTAACAATCTCCTGCTGTTCAACCCTGGCAGCTACAGAACTATTGGTTTGTTCAATTCATTTACTGTACAAAAACATAAGCATAGACGAGAGCAAGCAGCACGGAGGAAAGCTGTACAGTGTGTGTGTGTCTGAGATAAGGTGAGGCTGGCAGGCAGGCAGGTGAGAAGCTGCTTCAGATGCTGTTAAGAGATCCTGGTACTGAACTGTGGTGAGATGAATCTGAGCCGGTGCCATCTGAAGGAGAGGAGGAGAGAGAGAGGAGCTGTGAGTTAATGTTCAGCAACAGCAAATATAACACACTGCACAGCTGTATGCTGTTATGTGGGACGAATTTTAAACTGAAAAGAAACAGAAGCCCTGCTGCGAACAGATATAACATTACTTCAACTTTTAAGATGGATTTCCTGTATACAGTCAGTCTGAAACCTTTTTTATAAATAAACCCAAATTCTTAAAGACGCTTCTGCCTATCTAGTGATCATTTTACGCAGTTACCTCAACCCTGCCATTAGCAGTGTGGCGTTTAATATGTAACCAAATGTTTGCTACAACAACTGTTAAATTGGTCAAATGTCTGAATAGCTGTAAATAAATGAATGGCCAATAAAAAAAATTTAGCAAAATATGTAATCTGTCTTAACAAGAGAACATTGTTGTTCATTGTACCTTTTGCAGGTTTGTGTATATTCAGGGACGTACAGGGACCCTATCATAAATCCAAACTCAAGAGTATAGTGTGACGACATGTCACACTATTCTTAAAATGTATTCTTAACAATCATCAATATCTTTAATGATGTTTAACAGAGTAAAAAACAAAACTAGTTAATTTAATTCTGAAATAACTTGTGAGAAAATAAAAACTCAGAGTGTACTGAGTTTCCTAATACCAGATACTTGTGTCTGGGTTTTTTGTAATCTTAATCCTATAACACCACATTTTAGCAGACGTCTTCCAGTCAGCACAAAGCCATGCAGAACCAGTAACATTAACAACTGACAGTAAAATTAAAACAAGTTTCCCACCGTGGGCGGAAGCAGCTGTATGAGAGCGAGCGTGAGGAGGAATGAGAATTGAGTTCAGCTGGGGCTGGATTGACAGCTCTGCAGAGAATAAGAGAAGAGTTTTTATTTAACGATGACTCATCTAACAACAGGATATTGTCATTTAACACAAAAAACTCTATGCTCTAGCAACTTTAACACCTCAGGAGTCACAGTGTCCACTCAAAAAAAAAAAAAACACCTGATTAATTTCAGCTAAACAAACTGTGACAACCAAAAATGTCTGTGATTGTGTCTCTTTGTGTAGTACCCAAACTAAACTAAAACCCTATGGATGAGCCTGCCATGCTGTAAACATGTGTACGTCCATGTACCTGTAGTACTGAAGTTGAAGAGCATCGGCAGTTCTCGGCCACTGGGCAGTCGTGTGTTGGGCTGGCGCAGCTCGTCAAAGAAGGCATGTGAACAGGCCTCTAGTGGTGAGAGGCGTGAGGCCGGTGTGTACTCCAGCAGCCGAGAACAAAGAGCAATGGCGTCTGGAGGGGTGCGAGGTTTAAACACCTGAGGAACGAGAACAGTTGTAATTTAAAAAGGTAAAACTAGACTGTTCATGTAAAGACAGTAACATCAAGTACCAAAGTTAGCATAACATCCTAATAATCCATAGGGTAACTAAATGTAAAAAACTCCAAAAGAAAGAAAACACGGTAACGGAACAAAGGGCAACTTAAAGTCACAACCACTTCTATGAGATGAATTTTAAAAAAGCAGCTGTTTGCAGTTCTTGTAGTAGACATTTTGTCATAAGCATTCAAGAGCCACTTCTCTTGGTTTTACATTGTTTGTGTACTCTGTGGGTTTCAGGGTTAATCGACTTTCAGCAGGAGGACATTGAAGTACTTTAACCTGCAGATTTTAATAGCCTGTGTGGGTGACTACACGTCCACAGTTTCTGTTTCTACTGTTCTCATAAACTAGTGGAATGAGGAAGTTAGAGAAAGCATAAGGGAAAAGGTGAAAAATAAATAGGATAGTAAAGGATATGAGGAAAGTAGACAGTGCCAGTGCAGGTGAAGAGAGAAGGGGTAAAGGCGAAAGAAAAAACAGAGTACACTGGCTTGTGCAACTGCAGAGAATATTGGCATTTGTCCTCAGGTATTTGTTTACCTTGGTCCATGGATGGGCTTTAATCTGAGGGAACTTAAACTCTGTATAGTTTGGGTTCATCTCTCTGATCTGTTCCCTTGTTGGTGTTCCTAGCACCTGAAAACAGACAGACACATAGAGGTCATACACAAACCAATGTAATGATACCTAAGCTTTACACATTTACACACAAATGTTTTCCTCAAACATTTCAGCAACACACAACCGCCTGATAAAGACACACCTTGATAATCTCTACTAGTTGGTCCACCCCACTGTCTCCGGGGAATATAGGTTGGCCGAGCAGCAGCTCAGCCAGTACGCAGCCTGCTGACCAGATGTCAATATTTGCCGTGTAGTCTGTGGCACCAAAAATGAGCTCAGGAGCGCGATAATACCGTGAGCAAATATATGACACGTTTGGTTCACCACGGACCAGCTGCTTAGCGCTGAGGAAACAAAATAAGTCACATTAGAAGACTGCAGAGAACAGCTGGGGTCCAAGGGCTGGGTCACAGGATGAAAGATGTGAACTAGTTGAGAACAGTTACTACTAGTGTACTACTACTACAAATTCTCAAATATAGAATCCAACATGGAAACAGGACAGATGTCTTTTAATGTTGCTGTTGAAATGCCGTTCGTGGAGCTCACCTGCCGAAGTCACACAGCTTGAGTACAGCGGTTTCTGGGTCAACAAGCAGGTTTTGGGGCTTGATGTCTCTGTGACACACACCCTGGGAATGGATGTAAGCCAGACTGCGAAACAGCTGGTACATGTACACCTGAGGAGGGCACAACACATGATCAATTACCCTGTCTTGAGAGCAAGACAACATGGCAGTGAAAGAATAATTATAAGGTGCTTTAGCAGGTTTGATGGATGCCCTCTCATGAGATGTTTAAGAACAGCCCGTTTTAAAACCCAGCACAAACACTATATATTTTCTTTCCCCACCCCACTCTGTTCTGATTGGCCATCTTACAGAGGTGAGACTATGCCCAGCTGGAGAGACCGTAACCACCAGCGGCCTTCAACTAGCAAAGTTAGCTGGTCAAAGTGGCTTTTTAGCCAGACATGTTGTAGAAACAGTCGCCCTAGCAATAGCGGAAAAAAACTCTTCAGACACAGGGATGTGCTTGTTCGGAGGTTGGTGTATCTCTGGAGTGGCTAATGCTAGTGCTAGCGATGCGGACAGATTCTGCACAGAATCCAGAGAATTTGAGGAGAAGGGAAACAAGCATATACACAATATCACTATGAGCAGTCAGAATAGCAGACTATACAATAGTATTCATACTAGCAAAGCAGCAGCAAGATTTGTTTCTATGTATCTTTACACACAAATATCTGAGAAGTATGTGGGAGGAAAGCAAATTTTGTTGGGGGGCAAAAAATAAACAAACAAAAAAACTGCTTGGTTATTTTATTCTTTAATTTTTCTATTCAAATTGCATTAGCGACAGAACATTTATACATTTTTATTTATACTTTAACTGTTCTAATAGGTATTGATTTTAAAAAAGAACAATTACCTTCACGTATATGATAGGAATGATGCTCTTGGCCTTGTTAAAATGCCTGGCAACCCTGTAGACCGTCTCCGGGACATAGTCCAGCACCAGGTTTAGGTAGACTTCATCTTTCTGGACAAGGTTAAACAAAGATAGAGAGAGAAGTCTGTTATAAAACATAAGACTTCACAAAAATATACGAACTACATACTGCAACACACGCCCAAATTTTCATACGGTAAAAGAAACACATAATACTGTCGCTATTCATGCTGAATTAACAAACAGAACTGCCCGCAGTCTCGATTTATAAAGCTTGTTTTAAATTTAAATGAAAAGGAAGCACAGCCACTAAATATTAATAGTGTCCAGTAATTCACTTTTAAAACATTAAACTCAGAAGTGTCTCTATATATCCAAGAAATGGATTACTTCCCTTTTTAGGGTTGGGTATTTCTTTTTAGACTGTATCTGCATAATTTAATCTGTGTATACATCATTTCCTCTATTTGACTACAGTAATCTGCTTAAACTATGATGCTGAGACATAACACGTAGCAAAAATTTGTACAAGTACAATCTCAGAAGCTTGGTTTTACATTATTCCAGTTCCTAGGAATTATACTGTCATGTGTTTTTGTTTGACAATCATTATGCATTTATTATGTGGAAACACAAAAGAGCTTAAGTACTTTCTCTCCACTGGAGTAGAAGAAGTAACGTAGTCTGACAATGTTGCAGTGGTCAAGCTTCCTCATGATCTGTAGTTCTCGATTCTGCAAAGACAAGAGCGTAGGTGGAAAATCAAGTAAACAATATAAACAAACTTTGAATGACAGAAAGGAAAAAAAATCTCACATGCATCATTTGTTTCACAACATATGATAGAGTATGTGGATATTTTTAACAACACAGCCTCACCTTGAACCTTTTGTCCTGCAGAACCTTCTTAATGGCCACCATCTCCTGGCTGTCAATGAGGCGAGCTTGGTACACCACACCAAATGAGCCATTACCAATCACCTACAGGGTTTTAACAAAAGAGTTAACAGTCAAGACAATGGACTGAAAAACTGGGAAAAACTCCACAGCTGAGCTACAGATGACAACATGATTTCTATATTTTTAAACAGACCTGTGTCACTAGAAGCAACTTCTTTTTCAAAGTGCAACCAGCAACATAGTGACTTTTTGAGCAGGAATTAACTAGTTTAGGTGAGGTGGGTCAGTGAATCACTCTCGGCTGTAGCTGTCAAAAATGAAACTTTTAAAAACCTGTTAAAAGTGAGTTGACTGAGATCTTAGCCACTACTAAGCGTCTACTGGCGTTTTCACACTTTAGTGCGTTTGCTCTGGTCCAAATCATTTGAGAAATTTGTAAACTCATATCTTCCCCTTGGTTTGGTTTCTTTTCACAGAGGAAAAATGCATCACACGAGAGTGTGGAATAAAAAGGTAGGCGCAGTGTTTTGGACTACAGCTGTAGTTACTGCTTCTCTGAGATTGAAGAAATAGTTTTACGCCTTCGGTTTTCTATGCAGGTTGGTTAGTCCGCTGTGGATTGTTTAATACATTATAGCACATAGTGGTATAATGAACAACAGTTAATCCGTGATCTGTTATGACCAACATCCACAGTTCAGAACACATGTGAACCGCGGATTAACCACCAGGTGTAGGCTACCTGCTCAGCACTGAACCACAGAGGAGGGAAGATCAATGAGCCATAATAACTTATTCTTTCATTTTTAACTTCACAAATTTATTTATTAGTGTATTATTTAGACTGGATGTTTACGTACGCCATTTACCGTCTACTGAATGTATTCCTAATTTACAAATACAGTATAGGAATTTTAATAGATAAACTTGAGAACATGAACTTAACAACTAAACAAACTAAAGCCTGTAGGTGTGAAAGCACTCAGACTCTTCTAAAGAGCTCGAAGTGCGAGCAAAACACTGCAAGTCAAAATTTCTGCACTTTGAGTAATATGTGTTGTGTATTTTGTCAGGAATATGAAATTTAGTACAAATCAGATACTGAAATCTCTCTTTCCCACTTTTAACGTAGTAGAAGTCCATGTGGCATTACTTACAGCTTTTATATCCTTCAGTACATTTTTTACAAGCTTCTAACATCTGAATGTGAACAGTTTATGACATTTTTCAGAGTGGATGGGAGTTGGGAATATTGGCTGGGGCACCCAAGGACAATCAGCTTTGTCTGTCATAGTTTAAGAGGAACCGTCACCGGTCTCATTCACTCTGGAGCAGGTTTTCTTCAAGGACTTTTCTGTATTTGGCAGCATTTATTTTTCTATATTGTGAACACTGTCCTTATCCCTGCTGCTGGGCTGCCACCCCTCAAAGCACAACACTGCTATCACCGTGCTTCACCACAGGCATGCTATTAGCCAGATAAAATATGTCCAATCAATTCAACTTCACGTGGACTCCAGTCAAGATCTACAGTCATATCAAGACAAATGTAATCCAACACTAGGCATCTGAAAACAGTGTGTAACCACAACAAATGGTGTAATTATTATTTAAATGAGAGAGTTCAGTTTTAATTTCTAACTAATTTCCAAAAGTTTATTTTTTTTATTTTACAGAGCATTAAAACACACTCAACATGAAAAGGTATGAACACTCTCCAAAGCAACTGTACTCACACTGACAGATGATCATTATTACAAACATAGTATAACAGTTTTTATATAATACAACCTTCAGCAGTAATAAGAGAAGGGCCAATATTTCTGATAAGCCAGTATAATAAGAATAATGACTCTGAGATAGTAAGTGTGATAAAAATATGTCTACTCACGCTTATACAAGCATTGCACCAACTACTTTTTGAGGTTATAGGAAGGAACCACAAAGAAGAGCAAAATCCATTTATTTTCATTGTTACCGACACAATTATGTCATATTTTGAGATCAGAGACAGGATACCTACCAGAACGTAGGCTATAGAGTCTGCTTTGACATCTACAAGCCTCAGCATGTGGCACTACAGAGCCACTGGTATCGATTAACACACTTATCAACTCCAGTAAATATACTGCAGTCACTTTGTGCGATGCCGTCATAAAGTCTTAGTTACAGATGGATCTGTGGTAATAAAGTTGTGTGCTTCATATATTAATGGCGCCACTAATGATAACAGTGTTGTTGCTGGTTTTGCTGTCTTGCTCACCTTAATGTCAGTGTAAGAGACTTCCTGTGGACGGTCCGGTCCCTGACCTGGTGTTGCCACGACTGTCATCACCTTCCCACTGTCCCCTAAAAAAAAACAAGTAGGGTTACTATGTGGTCAAGGGATGTAAAAATAAATAGTTAGGATTCATCACAGTGTAACGTGGGTAATGGACATAAACAGCTTTGCTGGTCACTTTAATTACAAATACTAGGACGGTAATTTGTTAATTAGTTTATTGTACCAATACTGATACAGATTAAAACTGGAGCTGCAGCTCCTTTCTGCCAGTAAAACCACGTCACAAAACGGTAAAACTGACGTTCGTCATCTGGGCTGTCTCTCTGCTGACCACTGAAGATTTAGGTTAATGACAGCCAAGTGAAGGGATGTCAACTTTATGAAAGCCTCCAAGGAAGGAGAAGGAAACGGCAGAGTTCACACTGAAGACACTGTGACTAATTAAACTGGAAATGAACCAAAAAATAGGCCTGATGAACTTTAATGATAGCAGGCTTCCACACAAAGAGTATATCTGTCACATCGTCCAGCAGCAACACACTGGCTACATACAAATACCAAAAAAATAAAAAAAATACCAGGTAGAATACTTTTACTAATTTACAGTTTACCACATATAGAAAAGGTATATTGGTGTCAGAAATGGAAAAATCTTGTCCACAAGGACACATTTTGATGTCTTGACTTCTCTGTGTGTATTTTATTACCTTAGTCTCTAAACAAACATCTGTAGCACAGAAAAATTACATGAATTTTGTAAAAAGGACACATCCATAACCAGAGTTGTGTTTTTGTATGTGGTTTTTGATAATGATTCAAGTTTTTCAATTGAACCTGTCAAATACACGCTGATTTAAGATTCTCAAATAAGACGATGCTGATTGTCTTTGTCATATCTGATTGTAAACTGAATATTTAAGCTTGCTGGGTGATGGGTAAACAAAATTTTCAATAGATCATTTTAGTGTCTGGGAAATCACAGGAAGCACATTTCACTTTTTAAAAATTTTTTTACATAACAAATGAACAAAAAGCGGGTTCCTCGTTAGTTGATGCCCTGTTCGCTTGCAGCTTTTTCTATTGTATCAACAATGTGCAATGGAAAAGCCCACAGCTATTGTAGTATTATCAGTCTCCACACAGCCTTAGCAAAAAACTGTGTATAGTAATCAAGAGGTGCTTCAGCAAAACACACAGGTTGGTGACAACCTGAGACAGATAAAAATCTTTGTGTACCTTTACTCCTAATCCCCCTCACAACCAAAATGTGGCTTTCAAAAAAGTCTTAGTCTGTTTTAGTTTTTGGCTACATTTTAGCATCTTATGCTAACTAACTACACACCCAACTACATGGGGAAAAAAAAAAAGAATGGGGTCTACACCCCGATGGTGAACCACAATCTCATCTCTAGTTGCAGACATTTATTGCACAGAATCCTCCATCTCTGTCTGTAAATTTCCTGTCAACGCTGTACTGCGAAAATACATAGAAAACACCACAAAACTGAGAAAAACATGAAATCACACCAGGGAAATATAACCATTTTTCAGTGAAAACAGAATTAGGATCCTGTACGAGCAAAAACCCTGCTCTTATTAGTGTTAACATTGGTTCTGGTATAATGTTGTTTCAGCCACTATTGTTCATGTTAAAAATATTCTAAAATGTTCTAAAATATTCTGTTTAACTAGTCCTATCATTTATACAACACTGATAACTTTTTCTTTACAGTCATTTGGAACGGCTACTTCTGCTGGTTAAATTCACAATGATGTATGATATATACCAGGTTTACTTTAAAAAATTAGACAAGACAAAATCTTATGTGTGTATATAATGTTAATTTATCTGCTTAAAAGAAATAAAGCCTTAAAAAACATGGTATTAAAATTCCAGTTAAAACAAGTTTTTCCTCCCTCACTTGTCACGCTATAAACCTACCTTAAATTTGCAAGTTTACTTGTATAATTTTCCTACGTTGGTCTACACGCTCTAAATAATAAACCAGCCTTTTGCTGTCTAGTTGTCACCGTACTGTATTTCTGTCAGAAAGTCCACATAATTAATGCTTTGTTTGCTAAACAAGACAATTCACTTATTTATATGGCCCAGAAATGCATGTCCTGGAGTTGATCCGCATCCACACACACAATAAAGTGTCCCCAGTCATTAGTGTTGTTATAGCTGAAACAGGGAGAACTGCAGAGTGACTGGGTCAGTGCATTGACTGAGATCTTAGTCACTGGACCAAAGGCTCAGAGAAACAAGCTAAACACTAAGTTTAAATTTCTAGGACTCACTCCGAGCCAACACGCAGGAAACATCAGTGTCATCTTTTAGTTAGAAATAAACTTTAAGGCTCATGCTGTGTATGTTAGCCACTAGACAGGGCTACTGTAATGCTCTCCTATTTGGCCACAAACAATCAGTTACAGCCGATCCAGAATTCTGCTGCTAGAGTCCTGACCAGGACCGAAAGGACAACACACATTACACAAGTTTAAAGTCGTTGCACTGGTTGCTTGTCGGTTTCTATATTGATTTTAAAATTCTTCTCCCTGTTTTTTAAAACACTTCATGATCTGGATAACATTATTTCAGTGTACAAACCAGCATGCATGCTCAGATCCTCTAGCACAGGTCCATTAATTGTTCCAAAGTGCAGGATAAAACCACACGGTGAGGCAGCTTTTAGTGTTTATGCTCTGGGACGTTGGAACTGCCTGTGGATCTGAGAACTGTCCTGGCTTTTGATCCCTTACTGATTTATTTTTATTTTTTGTATATTTGTCACTTAAGCAGCCTGATACTATGTGAAAAGTAGACCCAGCCATCAGTTTGGTACCTCAAGTTCAAGCACACTTGGGTTTTATAGCAAGGCAATGATCCGAAAGAAATTACTGCGCAGTTATGACAAAGACTCATTGACAGTTATCGCAAATGCTCAGTTGCAGTTGTTGCAGTCAAGCGTGGCACAACTAGTTACTAGGTAATCCTGGGTTCTATGAATGCCATATCAGCCTGTCCATCCTGGAGGACAGATCCCTCCTCTGTTGCTTTTCCTAAGGTTTCTTAATTTTTTTTCCCGTTATAGGGCTTTTTATGAGCTTTTCCCTTATCTGAGTAAAGGCTCTGAGGACAGAGAGTGTTGTTGTGTTGTCATTTGCAAAACCCACTGACGCATTTAACTTT